>PVKM010008426.1:0-39032 GCA_004027735.1 Carollia perspicillata
CTGCCTCCTATTGGCCAAATCCAAACAGAAGCCCGAGGGCAGAGGAGCCCACTGATAGGGCCCAGGGAGACCAGCCTCCCAGGACCCAGAACAGT
The DNA here is from genome assembly GCA_004027735.1 of Carollia perspicillata. Taxonomy (NCBI): domain Eukaryota; kingdom Metazoa; phylum Chordata; class Mammalia; order Chiroptera; family Phyllostomidae; genus Carollia; species Carollia perspicillata. The sequence goes on from PVKM010008426.1 coordinate 96, forward strand.
GCAGAGAAGAGGGGAGAACAGATCTGGAAGGACAGTGAATACCCAGCACAGATCATCCCTGAGTACCCTAGAGCTCCAGGATTCCCTGACCACTTTGGTACAAAATTAAGCTCTGCTACAGCAAGAAAAAAGTCTACGTGTACTCCAAAGACTTGAGGAAAATCTACCAGGACAGTTTCTCATCGTTCCACGAACTTAGCTCACACAGCGAAATGCGTTTGCTGCTCTTGGAAACAGCTCCAAGTGACATTGTCACACTAAACAGTCCCTGTTTTTCCTTAAGTGAGCTCTTACAAATGTAGTGAGCTCTCACAAATGGAGCCAGTAACTGATGTTTCTCCCTCCTTGTCCTGTCCCCTGAGATCCTTTCTTTGTTTGGAAGGAGGATCCTGCCATGTATATGGCCTCACAGAAGAGATGGTCCAGCAGGAGCAGAGAAAACGCTTTCTTCGCTTTGAAACTCAAGCCTCAGAGCGCAGACAAGCTGACGAGCCAGAGCAAAGCCTTGTTCCCCCTGCCACCCCACAGCGGACCCCAGAGATGATTTCATGCCCAGGGGAAAGTGTGGAAAGCTAGGACTGGGGAGACACTGCAGTCCCTGGAAAGGACTCCCAGATCCTTCCACATCGAGCTGAAACAGCCCCTGATGAGCACCCCTTGAGTTCTCGTCCTCTCCTCACGCACGGGTCATTTTCATATCTCCCATTTTCCCCCTGGTCTGGGCCCTGCCCCAGGCACCTCCCTGTCCACTGCCCACCCAGCTTCCAGTGGCAGCAAGACTCCAGGGAGCTCAGGGCTCACTGGGGAGCTCGGTCCTGGGACGGAGGTGTGAGATTTTTGATTTCCGGAGACAAGGATCCCGTTGAAAGTTTCAGTTCGATCGGTGGTTGCTTCTCGGGAGGTTGCGAGGGCCCCCCACCCTAAAGACCCAGGCAGTCTGCTGACTGGTTCCCAGCGTCTGTCCTTCCCTGAATTAGAGGCAACATCACGCTCCACAGCATGTGGGGCTCCACTGTGACTGCTCCACAGGCGTCCAGCCGGGCAGTACTGGCCACGAGAGAGCTGTCACACCGTGTCAGGCTAGAGGGGAGTCACATGGGTTAGAGCAAAAACCCGTCTGGGGAAAAAATAAGTCTTCTGAGTAAAACGTGTCTTCACTTCTTTCAAAGGACAGAGATTATTTCCAAAAGGCTTTAGAAAGTGAAGGAAGACTCTTGAACTTCCGGCAACTAACAAACTAGAAGACGGCCTGAGGGTCCCTTCCTGCCCCCTCTGAGGGAGGGGCCCACGTGGGCCCCAGCGTTCCCTGGCCAGCGGGGTGACCATGACCCAACCGCTTTACCTCTCGGTGTCTTGTTTTCCTCGTCTGCAAAAATGCCAGGGGTTTGGATTAAGATAATTATGAAGGTCCCTTCCAACTCTAAAAATACATGACTCTCCAGCTGGGAGAGGGTTTGTCAGTGAAAAATGAAGCAAAGCAGGAAGGGCTGCCGGTATCAGCGGCCCAGGCCGCGGCCTGAGGACAACAGAAGAGTTCTCTGCGGGTCCTGTCACCCTGTCGCATGGACGCCTCACAGCTGCAGTCCCACCTCAGTGACACCACACGGACGGACTAGCCCACGGGTCTCAGGACGTCCTGCCGCGTTAGGAATTCTCGTGGCCCCTCTGCAACACGCCACAGTGCCGCTCCTGACGGGGCTGGCTCGGTCGACTTCAAACTCCACCCTAGGTGACAACGTTACAGCTGGATGATGTGGCCAGTGCCAGGTCTAGCCCCCACCGCTTCTTGTTCCCAAGTCCTTAAAAAGAAGGGTGCCAGATGTTATGCTTGTGTATTTAATGGGAAACTGAATGGGAAGAAACAAAACACAGCCAGCCTCGTGGTAACAGCTAACGGTTTTTGAAAACCCACCATCTAAACATATCAGAAACAACATATTTTCAGAACTATGACAAAGTCAAATGTCTCTCAAACACAAAAAAATACGTCTGTCATGAGTAATCCAGAATAAAGCAATCTGTCGGTTGTAAAACGCAAGTACGGCTTCACAGGCAGTTTGAATGCTTCCAACTGTCTCGAAAAATCCCATGTTGGCGTATCAACGACATTCAGAGGGAGTTTCATGAACTAACCGGTTACTCGGGTGACATCAGGCTAGATCTCCCGCAAGCCCTTAGCACTGGTCACTGACCAGGTACAAACCTGTTCCCCACACGGTCCCCTCCTCTCACTAGCCCATCACACAAGCCAGGGGCCTGGGCATCATCTAATAGTCCCCCTCCTCCCCTCCCATCACAGATGCGCCTCCTAGGCGTCTCTGTCTCCTGCTCTCCACCCTACTGCCACTGCCTTAGATCAAGCTGCGCCCTCTACCTGCGGGCAAGGGCTTTCCTCCTTTGCCTTCTTCAATTAATTCATTCATCCTTGAGATGTATCTTTCTCAAACACATCGATACCTTTGACACGCCAGTCCCCCACTCACACCCACTCCTAAATGGCTCCCTCGTACCGACAGAAAGAACTTGAAATTCGGCACGGTGACCTCCCTCACACCCCATGCTCCAGCCTTGTCTGAATGCTCACAGTTTTCCAAGGATTGTGATATTCAGGTCTGCATGCCTTCATCAACAAACCTTACACACACACACACACACACACATACACACCCCTCCAAAAGGGTCCACGTAACAACTGTGCTTTTTTCAAGATGCAAACTCCTTCTCCGAGGCCTGCGTGCTTTGTCCCCTGCCTCTCCCTTCATCTGTCAGCACTCTCGTTCCCCAGGGCGCCGCTCCAGCCGTGCTAGGTCTCTGTCCGCTCTGTGTCTCTCGGCACAGCCATTTCCCCTTCTGATGATTCTTCACTTGTCTAACTCGTTCTTTGGGTCTCACATTCGATGTCTCTCACAGGGATCTTCCTTGACCCCCACAAAAGAAAAGCTGGTTCTTCCACCACAGATTCTGAAGCCTACTATTCTTTTTCCTATTGCATTGATCCCAACTGATGGTTTTATTTATTCATCCAAGCTGATGAGTATTTACCCATCCCAACTGATGCTATTACTGTAGTTATTAATTCTAGAGCTATCGCCCTCAAGGGACATTCACTCCATGAAGTAGAAGTCATTCAAGCCTGAAGTCATTCAAGTCCAAAGAATCTGGAGAAACCAATGCATGGTATCTCCAACCTCACTTCTTCTATGAATACTCTTCTGCTCACTTCCACCACTCAGGTGCAAAGAGCCACTTCCTCTCCTGCAGCTCGGCTGTGCCCTGAACAGGCTCACCTCACAGCACCACGCTGCCTAATGCACTTGCACATCGTTCTCACTCCACCAGGCGGCAAACTCCTCGTGGCAAACACCAAGTTGTGTCTTTGAGGCACGCGAATCTTTAAAAGGGTACAGAGAGGGACCTAGTCCTCAGATACCAATTTGTTAGAGTGCCGTAGGAATGGCAGCAAGGTAATTTTGTGCTTCAACTTGCACTTTAGATTTTTAACATCAAATAGCAAACATAAACTTACTATGCTGACTTATTTATGGGCAAATTCTAGCTAGATTCGGGAAAAAGTGCACAGATACTCATACAGTATGCTCGGGAACTAGGTCCCCTCACTGGGCCACTGATCCATCCCCAGCCTCTAGCACAGCACCTGCATGTTGTAGGTGCTCAGTAAGTCTTTGCTAAATCAACGAACAAAAAATAAATAACAGAATGAAAAATGAATAATCTTATTCTCAAAGAATTTACTACTTACAGAAATAAAGAGCAGACAATCAAGTTTGAAATTAGCCCTGGCTGGTGTAGCTCAGTGGATTGAGCACAGGGCTGTGAAGCAAAGGGTCTCCGGTTCGATTCCCAGTCAGGGCACATGCCTGGGTTGCAGGCCAGGTCCCCAGTAGGGGGCGATGCGAGGGGCAACAACACATTGATGTTTCTCTCCCTCTCTTTCTCCTTCCCTTCCCCTCTCTCTAAAAATAAATAAATAAAATATTTTTTAAAAAGTTTGAAATTATTATGGGCATTTCACATTAGGTTGCACAAATGAAGTTGCTGCCTTGGGAGGGTAATTTCACATTGTTTAATCTAACATTTATGCGCAGCAGTGTACATGCATATACTTTTGCATCATGTTTATTTATTGTTTTTATTCATCTGTACAAGAGAAGTTCTGGTACAAATAATAGGTGTGTGCCTATGTTTTGGTTTGCCTAACACCACTTTGGCTTAAGCATATTGTCCTGGACTAATTATTTCCCCATCATATTCATATTTGCCATAAATATTTCACTGTCAAAAGTGTCCTGGTTTAGATCATAAAACTCTGTGAACTGGGAAAGTCCTGTAAGACATTCTAAGGTTAGAGGTCATAACCATAAGAAAGTTTTCTCCCTCTACAGACTTTCCCCTTTGAAGACAAAGGATATGTATGATCAGAATAAATACTGGCTTCCCATGAGGCCTCATCCGGGAAAATGTCACGTTTAGGGAATCATAGTCTAAAAATAACTAATAAGTAAACATAGTATCTACTAGTTCTTAAAGAACACCAAGGAGAACCCAATACATGACTCACAGCAGTATTTCTTCAAAGCTCCTTCGACTCCTTCTCAAGCCCCACATCACAGAGCTCCCCGGTGGGGGAGGGCCAGAAGGAGGAACCCGGTCTTCCTAAAGCTCCACAACCAACTTCCAAAGGACACCCCTCTCCTCTCACCTCTGCTTTTGCCAGCCCATCAACCCATCTCCAGATTTCTCATCACTGAATTATAAAAACAGGCAGCAGATCTGGCAAAGATGGAACTTTCTTTAGAAGAAAGGGGAGGAGGAGAAAGTTGAGTAGATAAAGGCGAATTTCTTTGATGGGGAGATGGGGAAGAATGTCAAATAGTGCCTATTAATAGTATGTATTGCACACAGAGACAGACACACACACAAATACATATACACATACAGACACGGACACACAATGACACAGATATACACACACATACACACACCCCCAGAACAAGCAGAGAGACTGTGCAAGGTTACGAGATGAAAGAGACAAACCAGATCAAATAGTTTCTGGATCCAAAAACTGTTTATATGAACTGCGTATTAGATGATCTGTGGAATTATTGTTCACGGTCTTGGATGTAATGATGACTTTGTGCTTATATAGAAGACTGTCCCCACCTATTCTTACAAGTATCTGGGGGTAAAGCATCATGATGTCTTTAACCTATAGTCAAGTGGTTCAGAAAAAGAATGTGAACATTTATCCATAAATCTTCCTTAAACACAACTTAGTCCGAAGTGTATACACAGGGCGGGGCAAAAATAGGTTTACAGTTGTTCGTATGGACAATAATACAATTAACTACTCATAATAACACGAGAATAAACTGTGTTTCACATACTCACAGCTGTCAGCCTACCTCTGCCCCTGCATGTGGAGTAAACACCAGGGAGAAAGCACCTATAACAAAATGAGGGAACTGGGTACTACTCTGTCAACTGTCCTGTGGGTTCATTTTAAAAATAAAGAGGAATGAACAATAAATAATAAATACAGTCCCTTTCACATGTGTACTAAATATTCCACACAATACCCTCCTATTTTCCTTTGAAGACTTAGCTGCCCTGACCTGAGGGTGTGGAAACAATGCCCACAGCCCTTCATGCTGGGAGGGATTGTTTATTAAACCCTCAGGGAACCAACTTTCTAATGAGAAAGTAATAGCTTCAGGCAGAGCCGTTAGGAGGACCAGCTCTGGGAGAAATCAAAACTAAACTCTTCAGCTTTTTCCGAGGCCTCAGGAAAGTGGTCCCCGCCCAGCTCAAGGCAGCTCTTTTCTGTGAACCAGTGAGCTCCCTTGCCCAACGTATGAGTACAACGATGCAGCCCTAATCCTCCCATCACATATTCCAGGGGTGACCACCTATCGTATTGTTCAAGTTAAGATACTTTTGAGTAAAAGGGGGTGCTAACCAGACAAGGTGATAGGACAAGCAGGAAACTAGGACTGTCCCAGGAACAAGTGGCTGTATGGCTGTCCTATTTATCCCCCATGAGTGATTGTATTAGACAAATACACAAGTGATAGCAACAACAATAATTATCCACATAACAAAACAATACAAAGCAACTGCCATAAACAAATTGCTTGGAAGTCCAAAGGAAGGATGAAGTGATTCCAATGCAGGAATCACAAAGAAATTCATGGAGGAGGGGGAATTTCAAAAGACAGGATTTCTGCAGGGAGATACGGAAGGGAAGGGAAGTTCCAAATAGAAGGAATTGTGACAGCAAAAGGCAGAGCGGGAAAGCACGGGATATGCCAGGGGAATGGGAGCAATCTGTCTATTACAGTGATCTGAAGGGCTGCCCTTGTGGAGAGACAGGAAGGCAAACTGGAACCACGGTGGAAAGTGCATACTCAGCCCAACAGGCAACAGAGTCCCTGAGGGTCCAGAGGACAGCAATAAGACTGTGAAGGGCTGTAAGTATCAGAGAATCCAACATAACTTTTACAGAAAAGTCTTCTACAATAAGAATACCTAGAAGCATAAATCACATTAGCCGTCCTGCAGACATGAATGACATAAACCAAAAGAAAACGGTTACAGACATTGATGTCAGAAGCACCTCACACCTATCTTCACTCTCTCTAGTGGGTGGTTCTGTTTCACGTGCTGGGTCAAGTAGTATTTCTGTCCATTTTTCATCATAAACCTTTTTATAGGAATTCTATGGCTAGAAAGTAGTTATCACAGAAACAGAAATGAGAGAGTTAAATCTTCAGAACTGTCCAAGCTCAAGATAAAAACAGAAGACACAGCATTCCAGGTAAAGGAAAAGCAGGTTAGCGAGGGGAGGGATGAGTTTCCTCTGAGGATGGGAAATTGAATTTTGAAGTCACAGCTCACGTTAATTCAAGTCCTTCTACCCCACACAAAAAAGCCTGCCTGAGGCAAGCTCACAGTTAATAAGATTAATTATATTTTTCCTGAAAGTTAATTTACAGACATTTAAAGGATTCCATAGAAAACTTCAGGGAGGGGAATTAAAAGAAAAGATTTCAACTGCTTTCAATTTTTACCCCACATATTTGACTAGATAAGAACACATGCCTTACAGAAGAATGTCATTCTAGAGAAAACTATTAATATCAAATCTTTCCGGAAAAGGTGGACAACGCTGGCAAAGCCATCTCATTTTCAGAGGAGAATGGCCCAGCAGGAAGCCAGTGCTCTGGTCTCTAAATACAAAGTCAGGAATATTTGTAAACAGAAAGCCCATATCCCTTTTCTGTAGAGGGTGTGCCCTGCTCTTCAAAACACAGTCCCTGGTCAGTTAAGGACATAAATGAGTGGGAGAAAAGGCTGATCCAGAAAAGCCATTCTTGAGTTTTCAGTCCACGGATTTTTGTATCTGCAACGGACATCCAGGAAAAACGAACAGGAGCCACCTCAGAGAGGTTTCCACGGGGCTTAGAGCTGCCAAAAATGATCATTGCAATTAAATGGAACCCATCAAATATGCTTAAGTGCACAAGGTCAGGTAGGTATTTACGCCTTTGGAGGAGGAAAGGGAACCAAATCATTATTGTGAAACCTGGTAAATAAAGGAGAATCAAATATTTGCAGGGTCTCTCCTAAATGAACTGCACCACTGGGTGATCGAAAAGAAAATGAGGGAAAGCACATTTTATAAAGGTATTCCACCTGATAAATGAAAAAACAATAGTCTCAATTAAAATATCACCATTTTACCAACCCCAATAAGTAAATGAGTCTAAGGATTGAGGCCCAACAATGGATAACATTACAAAAAGAGGGACAAATATGTGCTTCCTGATGAAAGACACTGCTATTGCATTGCCAAAGGAATTGTATCTGAGTCTGATCACACCTCTAAATCCAGCTACCACATTGTAGGAAATATAAGAGACAGAGGAATACAGTGAAATGGATCATGAGTATGCAGTCAGCAAAATCCATAAAGTTCTGTGAATGAGTGAATATCCCTGTTTTACTGGTCTGGTAAAATCTTCTATTGACTTTATCACCAGATATAGACTCAGAATGGCAAGTCTGGCCACCACCACCACTTGGTGCTCAGCCTCCCAACAGCAGCAGCAGCAAACAATAAGCCCCAGTGGGCCAGGTAGCTGTCTGATGGGGGTTGATTGCACTGGTTCCCTTCCAGCATTCAGGGGGCAAAGATCTGTCCTCACTGGAATATATTCTGAATATGGATTTGCCTTTTGCAAGCACCACCATCCACATACTTAGACAAGGCCTGATTTAGCATCACAATACCCCTCCCAACATTTCTTCTGACCAAGGCACTAATTTCTCCACAAAAGAAGTATAGCAACTGGCTTATGACCATGAAATTCTCTGGTCTTGCCACATACTCCATCGTCTAGAAGCAGCTGACCTAACAGAATGGTGGAATCACTTACCAAAGAGAGTCACCAACTGGAATATAACACCTTGAGTTTCTGGCACTATGCTATAAAGTGTAGTATACAAGGTCTGTCTGAAAAAAATCCAGCCATTGTTAATATAACAAAACCAGTTTGTGCGACATCGATGTAACCTGGCAACCAAGGAGAATGAGCTGAAATGCACATGCATGAACAACGATGACTTCACTGTAATAGTCAGTGAGGGTGGTAGATGCCATTCAGCGAGCATGTGCACTGTGTGGCCATCACATTCAAAATGACTGAGGAAGTAGAGCAATGAATCTACATCAAACTTTGTGTTTAATTTGAACATTCCTCTGCTGAAACTATATGGATGATTCAGAAGGCCGCAGCTATGGGCAACCTATGATTGGCAGCTTCATCACAATGTTGCATCCGTTCATGCATCATGTTTCATGCAGAGTTTTTGGCATCAAATCACCCAGGTGACTCAGCTTCCCCAACAACCCAGATTTGGTGCCCTGAGACTTCTGGCTTTTTCCAAAACTAAAATCACTTCGAAAGGGAAGGGATTTCAGACTGTCCATGAGATTCAGGAACATACAATGGGGCAGCTGATGGCGATTAGGAGAACTGTGTGAGGTCCCAAGGTGCCTACTTTGAAGAGGACTGCAGCATCATTGTCCTATGCACGATGTTTCTTGTATCTGTATCTTCTTCAATAAATGTCTCTATTTTTCATAGTCATGTCTGGATACCTTCTGGACAGACCTCTTATGCTTTGAATCAACAATCCACACAGGGTGCTATCTCTTCCATAACTAGACTACCTGGGCGTAGAAACCAAGGGTTAAAATTGGAGGGTCTGCTCTTATTATTATATCTAACAATATAATCACAAAATTGTTGCTTCCTGTCTTTGAGATTTGGGCTTCTATTGGTTCCCAAGGGAAAAATATTTTCTTTGTGGGCACAATAATGGTTCTACTGGACTAAAATTTGAGACTAACCTCTGGTCATTTTAGATTCCTGTGCCATTGAACCAATATGGACAAAGAAAGATTTTACTGTGCATACTGAAGTGACAGGCCCCACTTATTAAGATGAAATAAGATTGCTGCAGACAGTGGAGGCCTGAAGGAGGACGTCTGTGATCCAGAGGAGTCTCCGAGGCTCCAATTACGTCCATGTTCAGTTGTAAAGTTAACAGTAGATTTTACCAGACCAATAAAGGAGGAATGACCAAGAACAGACTCTTCAAGAATGAAGATTTGTGTCAACCATGAGATAAGAATCCTTATAAACCAAAGGGCTAGTTAAGGGAAAAGGAACATGGATGTGGATAAGAGAATGAGAATCTCTAAGGATATAGATATAGATAGATATAGATATAGATAGATATACTATATCTATATTTATAGCTATCACTATAGCTAGACAGCTAGATATAGAAATAGAGACAGAGGAGATTAGAGATAGAGATGAATTATGGCCTGTGATCAGTTACAGAAATGAGGACTGTAGTGACTGTGTATATTTTCTTCATTGTTTTATATATACATATTTGTATGCAGAAATTATTTTCCTCCTTTTTCTTTCCCCTATATGTCATGTAAGGAGCATTTCTTGATAGCTAATTTTATAATTTACTCTTTTGGGTTATAAAATATAAGATTGGGTTTAACCTATGAAAGAAATTAATATCACTCAAATATGAATGCATTGACTGATAAACTTTTTTTCCTGTGTCTATAAGGGTTTCTTTCCTTCTTCTTCTTCTTTTTTTTTTTTTTGCTTAATCCCTTCACCTTTTTACCCCGCCTCCCAACCCCCTCCTCTCTGACAGCTGTCAGTCTGTTCTCTATCTATAAGTCTGTTTCTATTTTGTTTGTTAGTTTGTTTTGTTCATTAGATTCCACATATAAGTGAGATCATATGGTACTTGTCTTCCTGTGACTAGCTTATTTCACTTAGCCTAATATTCTCCAGGTCCATCTATGATGTCACAAAAGCTAAGATTCCTTCTTTTTATGGCTGAGTATTATTTCATTGTGTAAATGTACCACAGCTTTTTTATCCACTGATCTACTGATGGGCATCTGGGCTGCTTCCAAACCTTGGCTACTGTAAATAATGCTGCAATGAACATAAGGGTGCACATATTTTTTCGAATTAGTGTTTCAGGTTTCTTCAGATATAGTTCCAGAAGTTGAATCACAGGGTCATGAGGCAGTTCAATATTTAAATTTTTGAGATAGCTCTATACTACTTTCCACAGTGGCCACACAGCCTGCATTCCCACCACCAGTGCAAGAGGGTTCTCTTCCCTCTACGTCCTCACCAGCGCTTGTTGTCTATTAATTTATTGATGACAGCCATTCTGACCGGTGTGAGGCAATATCTCATTGTGGTTTTAATTTGCATTTCTCTGATGATTAGTGACATTGAGCATCTTTTCATTTATCTATTGGCCATCTGTATGTCCTCTTTAGAAAAGTGTCTATTCAGGTCCTTTGCCCCTTTTTTAATTGGATTGTTTGTTTTTATGGTGTTGAGTTTTATAAATTCTTTGTAAATTTTGGATGTTAACCCCTTAGACTGATGGAACTTTGTATCTCCCTTACCAGGAAAAGGGTAAGAGTGCCTTCATTTGGGAAGGGGATCATTGCATTACAATGCTTCTGTTGTTGTTTTATCAAGTTCATTGGTGGGTAGAGAGCTGTGCATGGCTGTGGAAGAAAAAAAGCAATGGCTGACCCTGACAGTGCCTGCTTCCACCCAGCTGCACACTCACTCTGCTACGTGGCTTCCTCTAGCAGCACGTTCCTCAGACTAACACACTCGTTGGTTTACTACAGGGTTCTATCAACTGCGGCGCTGGTGGGAGATTGGGAGACAAGAACAGAAGCATTTTTATATACTTTTTGCATTTCTGGCAGTGCCTGTGGTGGCCATGACAATGACATCACCGCTGGCTGACGTGGGCCGAGGGCTCATGTGCAGGCACCTCGGTTCTAGCAGCAGAAGTGGACTATCTGACACTAATGTGCCTGGCTCAGGGCCAAACTCGTAGTACACAGGTGCTTGTTTTCTCTTGTGATGTTGTTGGTAAAAGATGCAAAACGAAAGTTACCATCTTAACCATTTGTAAAATATACCACTCGGTAGTGTTCAATATGCTCACATTTTGTTAAACAGTTCCCCAGAACTTTTCATCTCACAAATCTGAAATTCTATAACCATTAAGTAACAACTCCCTTTCCCCCTCCCAGCCCCTGGTAACCATCATTCTACTTTCTGTTTCTATGAATTTGACTGCTTTAGATAAGTAGGCACGTGATTTTTTCATTTATGTATTTGTATAATCTCAGAGTTGAAAAAAATTTTAGAAATAATCCAGCCCAGGGTCTTGCCCAGTATACGAGTCTAATCACCGACTCTCTGCTGGAAGAGTTCCAGGGACCACCTCCACACAGTGAGCCACACCACGGGTGGGCACGTCTTGTGATTAAAAAAAGAAAAAGTTCTGCCCTGGCTGGTATACCTCAGTGGATTGAGCACGGGCCTGTGAAGCGGGGGGTTGCCGGTTCGATTCCCAGTTGGGGCACATGCCTGGGTTGCAGGCCAGGTCCCCAGTAGGGGACACATGAGAGGCAACCACACATTGATGTTTCTCTCCCACTCTTTCTCCTTCCTGTCCCCTCTCTCTAAAAATAAATAAATAAACAAAATATTTTTTTTTAAAAAGTTCTTCCTTACCGTGATCTAAAATGTTGAACTTCTACCTGTTGATCTTGGTCTATTTCTAGAACAAAACACATTCCCTTCATCTTCCAGAGTTGACATATTTTGTGCTATTTTAAAAACATGTTTTTATCATGTGTTTTAGCCTGTCACCAGACAGCAAGATTTGCACAGGGATCAGGGACACAAATTAAGAATATCAACTGCTTTTTATGTTCACCACTCAGCAACAGTAGAGCGAGCAGCCAGAGTTCTCCGTAACCAAGGGGAGGCCAGCAGAATTCAGGAACTGATGAAAGCAGCTTGCTCCTGAGGCCTGTTGCACATTTAGGCCTTAAAAAAAATATATTCCACCACATGTTCACAAAATTACTGACAGTTTCTCATTAGGTGACTACTTATCTCTTTAATAAACCAAAAGACTCTCTCCCAGGTAGTCACAATATTTACCGTGATGCGAAGACTGTCACTAATGAAATTCCGCTCACGGAAGCCTATCAATTTGCAATGATTCCTGAAGTTACAGAGGCAGGAGATGGTCTTGTTCTCACAGCATTTCTAGCAGCGTTCATGGCAACCCCTTCCCCGGATAGTGACATGGAGTTATTTATACTGTTGCTATAGAAATGTAAGCAAAAATAATAATAACAAAGAATTGAAAAACACAAAGGCTATGACCACACATCTCTGATGGAAGACTCGAGGCTGGACCAGCCACATGTGAGAGCTCGACTCCATGGGGCTGCTGCCTCTGTTGTATGTGGTATTTGCCTTGGGCAGCTGTCTTCATCGTCTCCATCACTGTTAAATGCACTCAGTGTGTTTTTGATATAAAAGTGCACTTAATGTCACTTAAAAAGAAAAATGTAAAGATAAGTAAAGGCCTGAAAGCAATAATTTATAAGCAATAAATGTCAATTGCAAATAAACATATGGAAAAATACCCATCTGCCTTGCCATCAAAGGCAAGCCAAAGACTAAGGCACAGACAATGCAAATCAAAACAGCATAGTCTTGCCCTGGCTGGTGTAGCTCAGTGGATTGAGCTCAGGCCTGCGAACTAAAAGATCGCAGTTTGATTCCCAGTCAGGGCGCATGCCTGGGTTGCAGGCCAGACAGGTCCCCAGTAGGGGACGCACAAGAGGCAACCATACATTGACATTTCTCTACCTCCTTCCCTTCCCCTCTAAAGAAAAATCAAATAGAATCTTAAAAAAAAAAAAACCCAGCATAGTCTTCTGTCTCAACAAGTGAGGACACAAGGAAGTGATCCATCCTCTCAACACTGCCAGTGGAGGTGCAAATTGGTACAATCTCCCAGAAGATTAGTTTATCAATAAATAGCAGAGAACTTAAAGATATTTATATTTTTGGTCCAAAACATTATTTGCTGGAATATAGCCTAAAGAACTGAGGAAAAAATGGGCACACAAAAAGTATTTAAAAGGGCTCCATAATTTATAATAACAAAAAACTGAAAGCACCTAAATTCCAAGAAAATGATTAATTAAATAAATTATGGCTCAGCCAGAAGATGGAATTCTATGCAACCATTAAAAAACCCATGGCAAGCTCTATTCAAGCAACTTATAAATACATTAATTCACTTAATCTTTATTATAATCCTAAGAGGTAAATACAGTTTATTGTACCCAATTTTTAATAAAGAAAACTAAAGCATAGAAGTTAAGTAACTTGCTTAAGGAATTTTTTAATTTCTTTTTTTTTACTTTCTTTTTTCTAATTTTATCTTTTGCAATTAGCATATATGACTTACAGCATGTGTGTGCAAGAACGATCGCATACCATCACATAAGTATTCCTGATAGGCCACGGCCCTCAGCCTTGCACTTGAGAGGACCCAATTTGTAACACGACTGCAGGACCAACTCAGTGCTTCACATCCATTACCTCTTTGTGAGACCATGAAATGCAGCTGCTGTTGTTTTTTTAATCTTCATGAAAACAAAGAGCAAAGGACCGTGACCTGAACTGATAGGACTTTGTAAATAAAAACATCTTATACCAATAAAAGATTTTCACTATTTCAACACTGGAAGTTTCAAAGAACTCAACCTGTGTCCAGATAAAGTCTCTTTATCCCCTGTCTTCATCTTCAAGTCATCTGAGTGTGAAGATATTTAACGTCACAAACAAAATTCCCGGCCAGGTGAGGGTAGTGCTGCTTATGATGGAGCCTTATGCCCTGTGATGGCCTTTGCTTTTCTTCCCCAGACCTCCTCCTCGCTAATTCCCCACTGAATCAATTTTGAGATTTAAATTGCCCCCAGGAAAAGGGCAAGCGAGATGTGACAGAAATTAACCAGCAGCTACCTACACAGACTGCCTACACCATGCCTAAAGAAAGCAATTGCCTAGGGGTCAGCCAGACAGAGGCGATAATTATATCCTCTCAAAGAACAATCCCTGCTCTGGGTAAGAAATGTTTCTCAAATATTCAGCATGGGGCTTGCAGAGTCTGTAAGAAACAGGGCGGGTGTGCCTGTGAGCCTGCAAAGGAGGCTGCATCAGCTGTTAGCACGATCAAGTGCCTGGGCAATTTCCACCACCTGCCTTTTGGTGGCCTGATTGTTATTCCCTGGCAGGCAGCAAAGGCCCAGAAGCACTGAGTAGAGGGGCTCCAGATTCTGCAGCATTCACCAGAATAGCACGTAACTCCGTTCTGGCAGCATATCTACATTCATTAGTAACCGATTCCACAATTCCTTACAATTCCCTTTAGCAGTGTTGCTGAGAATCCCATGGGCTCCAAAACCGCAATGACTATGTTGGGCAAAATCTAAGATGCCCCTCACGATTTCCACCCTCAGTGTACCAATCTTGTAAAGTCCCCTCCGGCTGAGTGTGGGTGGAACCTGTGAATACGATGAGATATCATTTCCCCAACTAGGTTACATTACGTGGCTAATGAGGATGACAGAGCCACTCCATCCTGGCCAAGTGGAGAGAGACAGGGAATCAGAGGGACGCACCCACCCCCACTGGCCTGGAAGAAAATGAACATCTGTATTGCTAACGGCTTGTGGGAGCCACTTAGCGAGGAGCAAGAGGTGGCCTCAAGGAGCTAAAAGTGGTCTCAGCCAACTGCTGGCAAGAGAACAGGGGCTTCAGTCCTACAAGTTCAAGGCAATGAACCCTGCCAACAGCTGGTGAGCTGGGAGGATGAGCCTGAGCCTCAGATGAAATCACAGCCCCTGCCACCACCTTGATGTCAGCCTGGAGAAATGCTGAACAGAGGACCCAGCCAACCAGCGCTGGACTCCTGACCCCTGGGAACTGTGAGGTAATAAATGTGGGTCGTTTGAAGCCCAAGCCCCCGTGGTTATTTGTTCAAAACAATAGAAAACTAATACAATGACCATGCTGGTGGCATTGTCAGAACAAACGTGACTGCTGTTCTCTCTCTCATTTCCAGGGTCGCCAGGAAGAATTCCTGTCCGTAACATTCACCCCTAAGGAACCTACAGGAGAGAAATAACTAATATTTGTATACCAATTTAGAGCTTAACTTTCAAAGACAACCTCATTTGAATTTGACACCATTAATCTGAGCTTAATCTGAACAAAGATTCAGCAGCCATGCTGCCTTGATTTGATTCCGTCTCCTGCCATTTACTCACTAGACGAGCTCAGGCCAGTTCCTCGAGGTCTCTGTGCCTCAGTCTCCTCCCTATAAAACAGAAATAGGATAATCCCTACCTCCTAGGGGTTTGTGAGGATTAAATGATTTTACATAAATTCTAGCTCCTAGTAAGCACTGTGTTTATCATTATCATTGGTAGTATCTAAACACACTAAAAAAGCAAAGTTAGCTTTGCTCACTTCCCACTGTAACACCCTGCAAGAATCGCAGCCTAAGGTTTTAACAGGCTCTGCAACAGTGAGCTTGTGCATGATACTGAAGAAAGGTAACCTGCCGCAGGGAAAGAACCGGCCCCACCCTCTAGCTGCTGTCCTGAGTAAAATGGGAAGGACACGGGCAAGGCTGACAGAGCTTTCTGCATAGCCCCGAAAGGACCACATATCCACGGGTGAGCAGGACTGTGGTGGCTTCCTTTGGTGGCCTTATAAACAGAACCCTGGTTCCAACAGAATTCTGATCAGAGATGAGAACACAGTACAAATGGGTTCCTGCCACTATAATTAGACTCACATGCCTGTGCATCCCACAGTCTGGAGCACAGATGGGCTGCCCATGCTTTGACGCCATGTTGATCAGCTCCAACAGGTGTTCCTTCCAGGGAGAAGGGGTAAAGCCATTACAAGCATCTCTCCTAAATCCTTCTCACCAGTTGCAAGGAGCAAGAGAGGGTTGGAATTGCTGCCAGATCCATGTGTGACACAGGAAATAGCATTCTTGTCGGTGGGACTGCTCAAGGTGAGCTGCCTGTTGGACCTTCGTGACAGAGACAAACTCATAAGAGGACACTGTCTAGTTCAAAGAGCACCCCACCAAGCCAGACGGGATGCTTCTTATGTGAGGGCAGCTGTGGTCCAATGGTGGCATTTTGGTTCTTGGGCATGTGGTTACATGCAGTAGAAGTATAAGGGGTAGTTAAAGGTTTATTTTTCCCAGTGTCATTTTTGTCCCATTAAAGTACCATTGACCAGGGGCCTACTTAGTAATCCCTTTCTTCTTTTACCAATTTTTCAATTTAAATTTAAAAAACTGTTAGTGGTAGGGAAAAAGAACGTGAGCCTCTAATTGTCTCTAGTTTGTGGGTTTGTTTGTTTGTTTGTTTGTTTGTTTGTTTGTTCTGGTGTAATAAACACCCCTCTTTTGTCCCCAGCCCTTGTGTGTGCAGCCTTTGTGACGCAGAGAGAGATGTGCCCACTGTCACTTCTCTTAAGTGTCTTTTATGTATTTTTCCATTATCCTTCCCAATAACAAATCAATCATTGATCAAAGAGATGAAAAACTATAATTAAAACTGTGTTACCGTGTCTCCCAGTTACACAAAGGCCTGTTGGTTTCTTCAGGAGAGTTTACCTCAACTCACCCTGGAAGATGTCCTAAAAGATCCAAGATGCAAGGGAGCCAAGCTCAAATGGCTGCCGGGTGTGTGCAGCTGGCATTCAGGACTACCATCTGAGTAAAGACAAACCTAGATGACTTGCCTTTTAAAATGCTGTGCAGGCCTACAAAAACAACCAAATAAAATCCTGTCCCTGGGCCACCTACGGCCTGGGACCACTAGTAATGACCCCTGACCTACAAGCTCTTTCAAAAGCCAGTTCGATAGAGGGAATGCAGATGGTCCCCTGTCCCCCAACCCCAGGCAAAGGCATGAGGAGCTCAAAGAGAAAGTCAAAACCACTTAAACGTCTTTCTGAAAATTGCCAGCCTAGCCGATTTGTGAGTTCATGATTCTCCATTTGGCTTGGCCTAGAAGTCCAAAGGGAGGCTGACCTAGCACACCAGTTTAGACACAAAAGGCCGCAATCAAGGGGAAATGCCTTGGCCACTGGTGCCCAATTACCCTTGATATCTTAATCAGAGAAAAATGTTTCCCTGTTCTAATCAAAAAACTCAATCACCTACTACGAGTAGGCTTCCAACCATCTTGGGGCAAAGCTCCATGAATCAGGGCATTTCCTACTGAGGAGAAGGTCTGTCAGGTAAGCTTTTCCTGGGGAGGAGTTCCCTGCTACAAGGCCTTAAGAGCACATTTCACTCCAGCAAAGCTTGATCCAGGCCTAAGAGTACACGCAGTCCTCAAAAAGTCTGGTCTATTTATTACACGTATAATGGCATGTCAGAATGGAAATTCTCTCTCAATTTAGAAATAATAGACCCCAAAGCAGATTCTTAAAGTTAGCATCCAAAACTACTGAGGGGACTCAGTTTGCTCTACAACAAGAATGTCAAAGTCAGGGATGAGAGAAAAGCAACCAAGAAAAGAATTTGTGAGGAGGAACGCTGCAGAGCTTCATGTGTGGCCCCGGCACTATGGAAGTCCCAGAACAGGGTGGGAGGTGGACTGGAGCTGGGGACATGAGCTCCAGGAGAGGTGGCTGTGTGGACGCCGCATGGGCCTGCCTTCCCAGGGCTCGTCAGCACAAAGGATAACTGCATGTTCCCATGGCAACGGAGCCAATGACAGGAGAGCTGGTGTGAGGTCACTTTAGGTCCTGCCTTCCAGGGTCTTAGACTAGGTGCTTTATGAGACCTCAGCAACTGAAAGCTGGAAGTGACTCCCAGATTCCTGAGGGTGATGAAGAAGTAAACGAAGAGTCGGAGACGACAGAGTACATCCCCTGCATCAACAGAAGTACAGGTGAGAGGGTCTCATGAGTAGGGTGGCAAGTATGGGAGGGGATGGTGCAGGTTAGCAAGTACCTGTTCTTCATCTCCATCTTAAACAGAAAATGGGAAAAGAACAAGCCACATGTGTTGTACTAAGTCAGGCTGGAGTTAGAAGGAAGGGTTGGGAGGAGAACATTTCGTAACTATTCATTTTCTTTGCTTCCCTGTTCCTACCCGAAGGACAAGCCAAGCCAAAGAGAAGACAGCTGGTGGCTACTCCTAGACTCCAGGACTCGGTACATCTCTACTGGGAAAAAAATTATCCAGGCATTTGGTCAAAGACTCTAGTTTGCTTCAAATGACTGAAATTAAAATGTTACCAGAATCTTCAAGCACCAACAATTTGGAATTTCAACATATTTTCACTTACTTGCAGCCAGTTATGGCCTTCATTTTAAGCAGAACATGTTAAACAACATATGGAAAATGGTTACGTGAGTTACTTAAAAAGAATTCTTTTTGGAGAATTTAAGTCAGATTAGATAAACCACCAGAAGAGACAAAGAACAGGAATTTGAGAAGAGGTTTGGAGAAGCTGTAATGTTATTATTTATAACTTTAAGTGACGAATAAACCCACTAAAAACAGTGAATCCATGTTAGGTAACCTGAAAATGCACAGAAATGGGTCCAGGAAGACAGGAATATTTGGGAAACTGCTCCTCTGGGCTGCGGGAAAGGCTGGCATAACTTCCACGGGCATGGGGAGGGAGAGGCCATACTTCATCCCAGATGGCGTGAGCCAGGAGGAGAGTGATGGTGGTACCATACTGTTGAGTGTATGTTTCTATGAGTTATTACAGAAAGCATTTTCTTGGCCAATTAGAAGAGACTCCAAAAGGTGTCCAAAGACTTGACTGGGTCAAATTTAAGAAGGGATTCTTATAACAGTTATGGAGAATATTTAACGTCATGGTTAATAGCATTGTTCTGGAACAGGTCTAAACAGGCTGAACTCCAGCAATGCCAATTAGTGGCTGTGTGAGGCTGGGCAAGTTACTGGTCCTCTCTGGGCTTCAGTTTTGACACCAGTAAAACAGAGAAGCTAATGGGACCTACCAGGTAGGGTTCTGTGAAAACTCAATGTGTGAATACATGCGAAGTGCTTAACAAGGCACTTGGCACAGAGTAGATGCATTTAAGTTCATAGGCCCCTCAGCAGATAACAGTTCTACGAAAAAGAATGAGAAAGAAAAAATTCAAGGCTCAGAAATATTACCAACTGTTTGACATCACACTCAGTTCTAAGTCTCTCTTTCTAACCTCAGGGCTTTCTACCATAATACACTGCTACCATGAAACCAAGGGGCCCACGGCTCAGAGGGATCAACTTTAGTTTCACCTCCTTTGGCTATTCGGGGCTGTGCTCTGACGGCAAGGTCACTGAGTGCCTCTCACAATGTGGGAAACTGCCTCGCTCAAAGGCATCTTCAAGTGCTACACGGTGACTCCAGCCCCCGACTCTGGAGACAGAGAGTCTTTCTCTGTTCGGTTCTCAGCTCAACCTCTGCAACAGCTCTGTGACCTTGAGAGCAGCACCTTAGCCATCAAACTGGCAAATTCTTACGTTTTATACCTTATTACATAACTGAATTACAGCCCCCTTATCCATGTGAGATACATTCCAAAACCCCCAGTGGAGGCCTGAAACCGCGGAGAGTACCAAACCCTATCCATCCTACGCTTTTCACCTAAACCTACAATAAAGTGTAACTTATAAATTAGGCACAGTAAGAGATTAACAATAGTAAGTAATAATGAAATACAGCAATGATAACAATATACTGTAGTAAAAGTATGTGAATGCAGTATCTCTCCAAACATCTTACTGTACTGCACTCACCTTCTCACTCATAAAGGAAGCACTTCACGGCTTCTGTTTGGCATGTTCAAGTTGCCGGCGTCACTACTCTTGTGCTTCGGGGCCATTACTCAGTGCCCTAAAGGTGACCTGAACACAGGCACTGGGAGACCGCAACAGTCTGCTAACCAAGATGACCAATGAAGAGTAGCACAGACAGTACGGAGAGGCTGGGCAAAGGGACGAGTCAGGTCCCGAGTGGGACAGAGCAGGGCAGCACCAGATTTCACCACACAGTTCAGAACAGTGCATGACTTAAAGCTCACACATTTTTATTTCTGAAATTTTCCATTTAATATTTTAGGATAGCAGCTGACCACGAGTTACAGAAACTGTGGAAAGTGAAGTGGAGGACAAGGAGAGACGACTATGGTTTAGCTGTTCTGGTCATCATTATCAACAACCACAGGGCTCAACTATCCAACTGGCCCTTGAACTGCACCTTCAGCACTGGCCCGTAGACCTCTCTGACCACAGCCCCTAGAGGAGACAAATTCATTCTGACCTGCTGTGCCCACACATGTGTGTTTGAAGCAAACGTTTTACAATTCAATATTTTCCCTTAATACAAGCAATATACTCTGGTATTTTCCATTCTATTTTGTTCGATTTCAATTTTTAAATGCTGGTCATGATGAACTGATTCTAGAACACTGAAGAGGTTTGAACACCCACAATTTAAACCATGCTGAATTGCACTGTTACTGCCAGCCATTTCTGGGAACTCACAAAGACACTCAGTTTAGTTCACCAATGTTCATCGAGCCTACAACATGCTAAGCACTGTGCAAGAAATTAAATGTTTACAGAACTTTCAAATTATATAATGCGTCCCTCCAAGTAATTTAGCATGCATGATAAAATTATTGTGGATACCTTGTAAATAAGCAATGCCATCATTCATTTTGCATGCTTACATTAGACCTCATGTGCCAATACTTTAAAATAATTCACCACTGGGTTGTTTCCTGATGTTGCACTAAAGTATCTATGAACTCCACTTCACCAACTGAAAACAATACATACTGTATTTTTCAGACTGTAAGACACACTCCCCCCACCATATTTGGGAGGAAAAGTCTTGTAGTTCGAACTAAGCTACATTCGTCTTGTAGTTCGAACGTAGCCTACCTGGCTAGTAAATGTAGTGTACATTTACATTGGTGAAATATATTATTTACGTCATTAAATATTTTACCACATTTTTTCCTTCAAAATTTTTTTCCTATTTTACTACTCTAAAACTTAGGTGTGTCTATCCTATGGTCCGGTGCATCTTACAGTCCCAAAAATACGGTAATAAGGCCTCTCGGCACCTTAAAGGATCCTTCTAAAAAACATAAACTCAGCCCACTACCAAGACATTACTGGTCCTTCCTTTGCTGTATCTGGCCTCTCCTCATCTGTCTAAGCTTCTCTGTCAGAATCATGTGCTGATTCCCTTACAGGGTCTAGGCAGTGTTTACAAACTAGAAGAGCCATTATAATGCATTCCACTTGCCTGGTAAGTTTTACCAGGTAAATAAACATCTGATCTTCTGGCCACATTTTATCATCATCATCATCATCATCATCATTATCATCATCATCATTATCATTACTATTACTATTACAGCTTTATTCTGATTTATTTCACCATGAGTATTTTTTAAATGTGATAGAGGCCCTGTCTGATATACTGTTAAATTGCTAGTTCACTAATATTTGAAAGATATCTCTTGGCTTGTATATGCCACTGAGTCTATTCCACAGCAGCACTGGCCAACAGAACTTTCTCGGACGACGCAAAGGTTCTCTGCCTGCACTGTGCTGTATGGTAGCCACCAGCCACACATGGTGTTGAGCCCTTGAAGTGTGGCTAATGCAACTGAAGAACTGAATTTTTACTTTTATTTTACTTAATTTAAGTGTAAAGAGTTACATGTGGCTAGCAGCTACTATACAAATACAGAGCTGGAGCATTTATCACAGTACGCACCAAAAATCCTGAATGTTCCCGATGATAGAGAAAATGATAATGAAAGTGCCATTTATTGAACATTATCCAGGACCAGGCACTACCTAAGCCCTTTTTATACAAATTATGTGATTTACTTCTCATGGCCATTCTCCTGGTAAGTACGGTCAATTACTCTTCCCACTTTTCAGTTGAAGAAACTGAGATCACACAGCCAGAAAGCCAAGGACCAGACGTGCAAATGCAGGACGGTCCCCAGAGCACAGAGTGCATTCAGCTCCTCCCACAGCAGCACCCCAGCCCTGTGTGTGTCCCTAATTTCAACGAACAGGAAAACGAGAGTCAATATATTTTTCTTTATCCCTTTAAATATCCCCTCACTTAGTGCCCAAGACTGGCCTCTAAAGGAAAGAAAATTCTATGACTGAGGACTCTTCCAGTCCTTAAAAAAAAGAAAAGTCTCTGTGATTTGACTAAAAGATGTGCAGCCAAGAGGTGAACTAGAACTCAAATTGTGTTTATGGTCTGGAGAATCTCCCCATGTGAAGATATGATATTATTTTCACTTTTACTTAAGATTTATTCTCACCTGCTTCTGAGAAGATTTGAGGGGGCTTATAGGTTAACATATGTAAGGATCATAAAAAGAATCACAGAAATCACTTGGGAAAAAATAATGCCATTTTAACTAATAAAGATTTTTAAGCATCCAATTTCTGAGACAAAGATTGACTAAACCTTTTTAGCTCGGGCAAAATAATAATAACAACAACAACTAATTAATTAAAATGTGGGCGCATTACATTACACTATTGTTCTGTTGTATTTTTTTCTTGACAAAGAAATCAATCAAATTGGTGGGCAGGTTTCACTAAAGACACAGGTTGCTCACGTAATTCTCATCTCTCCTCCCCTATAAAAGCCCACAATATTGTAGGAAAATATAATTCAGTAAAGGCAATTCTGTGAGGAGAGAAGCACCCTGCCCAGCCAGCACTAACACAGATGCGGGCTTCCATGAGGGCCCCCCTGAGGGCCCCCTCTGCTTGACCTCTTCCATCCACCATTGCCGCTGAACACTCAGAGACTGGACTGAGGGGGCCAGCGGCCCCTCCATGACCAGAACAGAAGAGTGATAAGAAAAGTGGCTACTTGGCCCTGTGAGCATGCTCTCTCACGCCAACGTGGGAAATCTTCATAAGTGGGGAACTGCCTGTTGCCATTTACCTGCCACTGAGCTACATTTGTGTGTGTGTCAAGGGTTTCACTAAATGTTCTTCTTTGTGGGTTTTATCTCTTTATGTACTTTCTCGAACCTATGTGAAGAAGAGAAATAACCACAAAAATGCATATGCCCACACTTTTTCTACATTGAAACAACGTTCACAGGGATCTTCCCAGGAGTGATGCTTTGTCCTTACCGGGTCAGACAGCTAAAGGGCTTAGCTGCCTGTCGCCCTTGAGCGCACGGCTGCCTCTCACCCGCTTCTCTTCTTCTTCACTGCGGGCCTTGAGCCGGTGGCACAGAGTTGGGTTACAGAGAATAAAGGGGTGTGAAGCCTTTGACAGATGTCGTGTGCCTCAACTTCCACAGGGAGATAAAAGGAAAAGTTCATCTATAATCTGTACGCTTATTACATGTAGAGAAGCTTCATACACCTTAATTCAATCTCCACAGATCGAGGGGAGTTGTGAGTTTTATCTCCATTTTAAACATGTCTGTATCGACTGGCCTAGAACAAAGCAGCACTCAGCAAGTATGAGCGGACTGGCTGAGCATTCGTTACCCCCACGTCCCTTTGGTTATCCCACAGCTTGCTTTACAATGGAAACTTGAAAGGAAAGGAAATTCAAAACAACTTTCTGGTCTTTACCAAAGTAGCGTCCTCCCTCTGAACACTCCCAAAGCCCCAACAGCCTTCTGTCGCTCTAAGTAAGAAGGGACTTGCCACTCTCCTCCAGTCCTTCTTCCCCCCATTCTGGTCCCCCAGTTCAAGAACTCTGACAGCGCAATGCCAGCAGCAGTGGAAGGCACATCCCGAAAACTATGTCTCTCTGTGATGTAACAGCAGGTGAACTACTCTTCTGTCATAAGTGGGTTTGAGAGTTTCAAAAATGAAGGAGTCTTAAGAAGAGAAAGAGATTAAGAGCTAGCGATGCCAATATTCCATTTATTTCTTTTTAGTAAATAGACTTCATTTCTTGGAGCAGTGTTTGGTTTACTGAGAAACTGAGCAGAAAGTACATTCTCCCAACCCCCACACGCCAGTTTCCCCTACTATTGCCATGTCACCTTAGTGTGGTACCTTTGTTACAACTGATGAGCCAATACTGATAAATTGTTTTTGAAGCTCATACTTTACATTAGGGTTCTCTCTTTGTGTTGGGCATTCTATGGGTTTGGACTAATGTACAAGTACAATGACAGGTATCCACCATTACAGTACCATGGAGCACTGTCCTGAAATTCGCCTGTGCTCTGCCTATGCATCCCTCCTCCTGCCTTCACCCCTGGCAATCACTGATATTTTTACTGTCTCTATAGTTTGGCCTTTTCCAGAACACCATAGAGTTGGAACCATGTAGGAAATAGCATTTTCCCATTTATCAATATGCACTTAAGGCATAATCACAGAATAATATCCCATTGCAGAGATGCACACACTTAATCCATTTACCTATGGAAGGACATCTTGGTTGCTTCCGAGTTTGGGCAATTATAAATAAAGCTGCTGTAAATATTCACCTGCAAGTTTTTGGATGACTGTGTTTTCAATTCATTTGGGTAACTATCAAGGAATGTGATCGCTGCATCGTATGGTAAGAGTGTATTCAGTTTTGTGAGGAGCTGCCACACTGTCTCCCACAGTGGCCGTACCATTTTGCATTCCCACCAGCAGTGGATGAGAGCTCCCGTTGCTCCACATTCTTGCCAGCATTTGGCGTTGGCAGTGTTTTGGATTTTAGTAGTCTAATGGTACCTGGTGTTTTTAACTGGCAATCCCTAATGACATATGAGCATATTTTCAAATGTTCGTTTGCCGTCTGCACGTCATCGTTGGTGAAGTGTCTGTCAGATCTTTTGCCCAGTTTTGAATTGCTTTCTTATTATTGGTTTTAAGAACACGTAATCATTCTTCCATTGTTTTAAAAACATACAGCCTTCGTCTCTATTCTGCTGTGTAATTCTCCTCTGCCTTTTGTCGCCTGGGTACTTGAACCCGATTGCTGCAGCTCCTGCAGTGCTGCTGAGTTCTACGTTGCCATCTGGGCTCACGCTTCTACTCAACAGCACTGGAGTCCCAAGGGCGAGAAAGAAAAGGACAACTGGAAAAAAAATCACAGAACCACCTCACTGAAGCCTTGAACAGTCTTGGCCCACAACCAAGCCACCGAAACACAAAAATCAAACACCACGTGTGCACTGAGGAATCAGAATCGCGGTGTGGCGAGTTCCCACAATGTTCCGTTATTTCAGTATTCTTTAAACAGATTTCTGGGAGGTATTATATCTCTAGGGTTTTCATTCCCAACAACGAGGAGTTATGTCAAAAAAGAAATTTCAACAAAAGTTTCAGCAAAGTAGGCCTTCAAATGGGCAGAACATTTCTAAACCGCAACTTGCCAGGTAATTATACCCACCAGAACTCTTCCATCTAGACAGAAACTGAATGTAATGTTCTTTGGGTTTTTAACAGCAGCAAGGTGAATGGGAAGAATCTCTCAGAAGTGCTTTATGGAGCTATATAAAGAACTATTTTTTAAGCATTTCATGGTTAGCAGCTAAAGATTTTTTTTTTAAGGAAAAGGTTTCTTCGTTCTTCTGACTTGTTGATAACATATACCACAGATCTCGGTAATTATAGCAGATACATCCTGGAAAAGCAGTTGAGAAGATTACAGCCTAAGAATATCGAAAAAAGAAAAAGAAAAACACTCCTACTGGGTTATGCCCTTTTTTACCTAACGCACTTGGATCTCAGAAATGACGGATTACAGACCTCTATTCACAGGCTCCCTCCTGACGGCCTGAGAAGCAGGCCCACCTGCCATGACAACCTTGCGATGGCAAGTGTGAAAGCATCCGTTTCTCCCACACAGTGCTTCACCGTTCCTAAGTATCCTCGCTTGCATTACCTTGGAAGGAAAGGAAGACTTGAAGTGGTTAAATCCACACACAACCCAGAAACTCTATTTGGCTTAATGGGCTCCAGTCTCTGCCCTCGCCTGCTAACTGGATGCAAAACTGACAAAGCTGAGTCTCACCGAAGGTATTACCGCATTCGAAACTAAACAGGGGTGGGCAGACCTTTCCTGTAAAGGGCTGGATAGTTAATATTTTAGGCTGTGGGGGCCCTAAGTCTCTGTGGCAACCACTCAGCTCTGCAGCTGTAGCACAAGACGGCCACAGACGAGACCTAGAGGACTTAGTGTGGCTGCATTCCAATCAAACTTTATTTATGGAAACTGAAATTTGAATTTCATATAATTTTCACATGTTATAAGCTATTATCCTTTTGATTTTTCAACCATTTAGAAAGTGGAAAAACCATTCTTAGCTCGAGGGCCCTATCAAAACACGCATTAGCCACACTTAGTTACCATGTAAACAGGAGTCAGACCCTTCTATTGTAATCGTCTGCGGGATCCTGTACGCGGACAAGCTTCCAACTTAAAAATATAAAGAGCAATGCACCCAGGACATTTTTGGTATACATGTCTTAAAAGTCACCATATGTGCTATAAACTCATTTCATATGTTCTATGTAATTCAAACACAGGAAAAATCGTGATTTCTTCAAACTCTAATATAATACAGGGTCCGGCAGAAGTAATACCTGCCTGAGTGTGGTTGGTTGGTTGCGTGAAAGTCTTGCACGAGATGGACAGCAATTTGAACATTTCACCTAAAATGTCATACGGTGTGCTTGAGTGTGATATTGATGTGTTATAGAATTACATGCTTATGATTCTGTAATAAAAGATTTCATAATAAACAAGGGTGTTATTGGTCCTGGACCCTGTACATCCTGTCAAAAAATGGGACATTTTAAAATATTAAATATTTAAATACTAATATCAAATATGAATATAACATTTTAAATGTAACAGTCTAAATATGTAAAATTGGGATATTTAAAATATTATCTCTATTCTTAACTGGCCATTAAAAGTGGCATGTTAATAGTCCTTGAAGTCCTAACCAGAGCAATTTAGCAAGGAAAAAAAATAAAAGGCATCTAAATTAAGAATGAAGAAGTAAAACTATCACTATCAGATGACATGATTCTATATATAGAAAACCCTAAAGACTCCACAAAACTAATTAGAACTAAATTTAAAAATTCAGTAAAGTTGCAGGATACAACATATGAAAACCTGTTGCATTCCTATATACTAACAATAAAAGAAAGAGAAAAGAAGAAAATAATTCCATTTATCATCATAAAAGAAGAATGAAACACCTAGGAATAAACTTAACAAAAGAGATGAAGAACATATACACTGTAACACATTGTTGAAAGAAATTGAAGAAAACATAAAGAAATTGAAAGATATTCCATATCCATGGATTGGAAGAATTAACATTGTTAAAATGGCCTTTTTACTTAAAGCAATATACAGATTTAATGCATACCCATGAAAATCCCAATGGCAATCCATATCACAAAAAATAGTTTTACTTCCTCCTTACCATCCCCAAGTGTGGATAGAAACCTTGTCCATGTGTCACATACTATGATAGAGGGTACTTACCACATCATATTTTAATGTTCTGCTTAACAGTCATTCTTCCCCTCACTAAACTCTAAATTCCTGGAGGGCAAGAAGCCGACCATGTTCATTCATCCGTCTGACAGATGTTTATGGGGAGTCTCCACTGTACTGGGCACTGGCAATACAATGACAAACATAAATAATGAGACTCCATCCCTGGACAGTTTACAGTCTAGTGGAAGGGACAGGCATCCATCAAATGAATATAAAATTGCAGCTGCAAAGCACTGCATTCACAGGGGCTTTCGGAAGCACTGACTTAGGAAGGGCAACAAAGACTTCCTGAGAAGTAGTCACTTAGAATGAGACAAAAGTGGTTACTGCGGCAGCTATCCAGGGGAAAGGGAGAAGCAGGAGCCCTCCAGCAGGGAAAACCACACATTCCAAATTCTCGAGAGGGAGGAAGAAAGCCATATTTGGCAAACCGAAAGGAGGCCAGTGGGAGAGCACACAGAAGCCCAGGCTGAGGAGCCTGGAGGGAGAAGAGGCTGGAAGAAGTAGAAGGGGCCAATCATGTATTGTCCTCTTGCAGACCACGTTCTGGAGCCTAACTTGCCCCTAAAAGCAATGGGTGTAGCTGCAAGGGCGACAAGATCAGACTTGTGGTTTGAAGCAGTCACTCCAGGCACGATGCAGGGGACAGCTTGGAAGAAGGCTGGAGTGAAGATGGGCAAATCACTGGGAGGCAGTTGCAGCAGCCAGCTGAGAAGTGATGGAAGCTGGCTCACATCGGACCCCCAGTGCCTCACACAATGCTTGCACAGAGTCAGCTCTCCGTAAGTGTTAACTGAAATGAAATACTTGTTGAAATGAAATGAATGGTGCCTGCTATGAGTAGGACAAGAGAAAGAATAGCACAAAAGAGCTGAGATCTCAGGGCATCATAGGCTCTCCCAGACTCAAAAGGGAAGGAACAGTATGGTTCAAAACAAAATGATATGCCATATTTTTGGACCATAAGATGCACATAGGTTTTAGAGGAGGAAAATAGGGGGGAAAATGTTGAAGCAAAAAAAGTGGTAAAATATTTAATAACATAAATAACATAATATTTCACCAATGTAAATATAAATAGAACTCAACAGCAGCATTAACAACCATTATTCCTCCCAAATTTGGAGGGGAGAGAGAGAGTGCGTCTTATAGTCCAAAAAATATGGTATGTCAAAATTAAAAACACTGATGGGTGGAAAATCCTCATTAGGCTTCCTGGTACAACTTCTCAGCCCTAACATATCAATTTCTCCTTCTAAAACTTATTATAAATAAGTCATCCCTACTTGTTAGACTTAAAATAAGAAACAAATAAGGGCTGAGACATGAGGCATAGCCACTCTAGGATGTACTGTCTGCCATTGACTCAAGACCTGTGAGAGACCCCTTTAAAAAAAAAAAAAAGGATGAAACGCAACATGAAATTGTGGTGCTGGGCAACTCTAGAGTTTCTGGAACTTTGTGACCACTTTTCAAATTTTTTCCAAACCACAGCAAAATGAAAACAGAAGAGTAAGCTTGAAAATTTTAATTTTCTTTTTTCCCTTTAAAATGTAACATCCCACAATCATACATGAAAAATGTATTTATAAATTCCTACTACATTTCAATGATCTTCAATGAGCCTTGACCCCTAAAATGTTCTTTGTCTGCTGAGCAGGGCAAAGGGCATGAGTTTAGAAGTATAAAGGAGGTTGGATTAGGCAAACCCACTTTGCATAGAAAGAGGGGAAGACTGAGAGATGGAAGGATCTGGAAGTGGAGGAATGGATGGTGGAAGGGATAGGAAGAGATCCAGTTACTGACAAGCTAAAAATCAGAGACTTAGGTAAAATAACTAATGGGAACCTGGGGGGAAGTGAAAAAACCTATAGAGTGTGTGTTACAACTTCCATTCCCACCTCAACTCCATTATGAAATTTTTAATAAAATCTAAATGGATTCTGTGGAGGGCATGCAAAGAAGTGCTAAGTCTAGTTTCATGGGTGGCGTGAAGCCAAACAGGGACTGCCAGGAGCAGCAGCATTATGGGTTATTCTTGGCTGAAAGAAGCAATGGATTATCTGATTGACAGTCGGTGGCCCAGCATGCTCTCTGCCTTCTCCTCTCTGCAGACCTGCCAGTCCACAGAGAGTGTGTGCATTCGTCTTCCTCCCTCCCTGCCTCTGGGGTGGATGCATCTCATTCTAGCACTGCCTGGGGCTGATAGAGGGGAAGGAATCTGCAAACCCACTTAACCTCAAGATTAGGGCCGGATAAAAGCTGGACTGAAGAATGTGGCCTTAAATGTAAGGTTAAGTGCGTGTGCAAATATATTTTTTTTGGAAAATTTTTTTCATCCTATGTCTCTTTCTGAATTAATTCTAAACTCAAGCAGGAAAGAAGAGCTTTATTTATAGAATCCCTCAACTTCTGACCTCAACATCTGCAAATATACTGAAAAAAGTTTATAAGAATACACAAATAGATACTTAATAGAACTTATGTGTAAGTGGCTATATTTTATGGTGTTCCTGTTAAACCCATGTGTGTTGCTTTCCCTTTCCCCAGCTGCCACCAAGGGGCTGGGTCCTTTCAAGGAAGCTAAGGCTGCCTTGAGGCGAGGCCCTCACTTCGTCCTGCTACAAGCCTCACTCCCAGAAGCGCTGGTGCAGTGCTTGCCTACACCATGGCCTCAATCTCAACGTGCCTGCAGCTCCTCGGCCCTTATCCTCCACCACGATGTGGAGACAGTGATGGAGGGTAAGATCAATGCCCTCATTAAAGCAACTGGTGTAAATGTTGAACCTTTCTGGTCGGGCTTACTTGTAAAGGCTCTGACCATTGTCAACCTGGGGAGTCTCAGCTGCAATGTAGGTGATGGCGGACCTGCCCCAGTGGCAGGTCCACCAGCAGGAGGTCCCGTCCCCTGTCCCCTCCACCACCGCTACCCCAGCTGAGGAATAGAAAGTGGAAGCAAAGAACAAAGAATCTGAGGAGCCTTGTGACATGGGCTTTGGTCTTTTTGACTAAACCTCTTTTGTAACACAGTCAATAAAAGCTGGACTCTGCAAAAGCAACAAAAAAATGTATTGCTCAAGTTTTCAAACTCCAGCCACTACTAAAAAGTAACTGTTTTATTTTACATTTGCACCTGTGTTAATAAGGCAGGATTTAATTCAAGTCAGGATGCCTCCCACACTCATGCTCTCTTACTGTTTCCCCAGAGCTTTCTCCACAGCCTGATGTAGTGTTCTTCCCAATTCAGGTTAAAATTACTTCCTTTGACTCCACGTTTTCTACACTTATTGCCCAGCTCCACTGACATTCACTGACTGTCTTCTCCCTTATTACTTCCCAGCAGTGAAGTATTAAGGGAAAAATATTTTTTGACAATCATAACCTACTTATATTCAGGGTAGTTTGCAGCATGAAACATTTGGTGAAGACTGGATTAGAAAAGGGTATGTAGCTTATGGCCAATTTAAAGTCCATTATTGTTCATGATAAGTAGTCAATAAGTATTGTCTGATGACCATTTGAAAACGGGGTCTAGAATAGACTAAGGAAGATGATTTCCCAGCTAAGAGACTTAAATGTTGGGGACTTTAAAACAGCCATCAAGGTCTCCTTTTATGACACGCCATCTTTAACCAGGAAAGCAGCTAAAAGGAGTTCTCGGGTCAAACAATGTTGCTAGAAAGGAAGGCGAGCAAGATTTGCTGTTATTTCACTCTAAAGGAACACTGTGTACATCCTGGACGCACCCCTCAGGGCTGTGGATGTGAATGGCTCTATCATGGCAATGCAATGCCAGCTTCTATGGAAGACCAGGTCTATTGCTCCAAACTCCTATGATTCATAGTGGCTTACCCCCCAAATTCTCTGGACCAGGGACTAAGAAAGATAAACTAAGTAAGGAAAACTAGAAAAAGAGAAAATGGAATTCTCCACCCACCTACACCTGTCCCTGTGGCCAACATCCATCTTCTCCCCTACCAAAGAGAGGAATTACACATCTAAAATTGTCAGGCAACTGAATTAACTCAGCCACTACAATTTTTAAAACTTGGGCTGCTGCTGAAAGCATCTCTGTTTCATTTTGCCATATATACATCCCCATTTCTCAGTAGCACTTTCTCCCGAACTCCTGGCCATGGTGTTGCTATGCTAGGCTTTTATTACTGTATTTTGCCATGTATAATGCACACTTTTTGCCCAAATTTTTGAGGGAAAGATAAGGATGCGCATTACACATACGTAGTACTAATTCCATTATTGGTACATATAATTTCTTGTATCTTGGATCTGTTGTTGTGTTTTGTAATTATCGATTACATAAAATTTCTTATACCATAATGTGTTCAAAAATAAATGCTAAAATTCCTTTAAATACAAAGAAACGAGTATCTAAATATAAATGAATGAATGAATGAATGAAAATTTAAAACAAAATATTTTCTTCCTGAAAATTTGGGCCAAAAATATGGTTGCACATTATATCCCAGAGTGCATTATACGTGGCAAAATACGCTATTTCTAAAGCAGCCTCTGTACTCTGAGGCATCCATGCTATTCCTGTAGTAGGCAGAATAATAGTTCCTGAAGATTCCCTAATCCACAGAACATGTGATTATATGTTATTTTACATGGCAAAGGGACTTTGCAGATGTAATAATGTTAACGCCATTGAAATGTACAGATTATCCTAGATTTCTCAGGTAGGTCCAATCTCATCATGAGTCCAGGCAACCAGATAGGTGCATCACAAAAAGGCCACCATCCACCATTGCTGGCTTTGAAGATGAAGGAGGGAGGCACTACCCAAGGCATGCAGGCAGCCTCTTTGAGCTGGAAAAGACACAGAAACACATCGCCCCCTAGAGCCTCCACAGAGGTACACACTCTGACAACACCTGATTTCAGCCCAGTGAAACATCTACAGAATAATAAGTAAATTTATATTGTTTAACCAACCAAGTTTGTGGTAGTTTGTTATAGTAAATACAATCACTTATGTATTACCTATACCTAGATCTTTCTTCCCTACCTCGACTCCCTGGTAAATGTGTTGTTCCTTTAGGCCTGCTCAAATTTCACATTTCTCCATGAAGACTTCCCAAGGACAACCCTCCTGTCAGTTTCTGTGGGTCAGACCATCCTCTTTGCCCCCAAATCTCTTTATATTTGTGGCAATTAACATATTACCATTAACACAGTGTGATCATTGTTATAAACAGAACCCCATCATCTTCCCACACAACCTATCCTTGACATCAGAGACCATGCCTTTTCATCAAAGCACAGGGTCTAGCATATAAGA
The DNA here is from genome assembly GCA_004027735.1 of Carollia perspicillata. Lineage (NCBI taxonomy): Eukaryota > Metazoa > Chordata > Mammalia > Chiroptera > Phyllostomidae > Carollia > Carollia perspicillata. Next base: position 33,482 of record PVKM010008426.1, read on the forward strand.
GGCTCTAATAAGAGCACAGGGTCTTACTCATACAGGTAACAGGGATGAGGGAGAGAGAGGGAGAGAGAGTAGACAGATTAAAAAACTGAAGTCTCAGGCTTGAGTTCTAAAAGAAGTCAGAGAAAACATAAAAGAAATCAGGCTATAAAAATGTAAAACAAATAGTAAAATATCAGAATATGATCTAAGCACCCATTTTTCTAAGTTTTCAATATGCCATGAATCATAGATGTGCTAGTGTAATACTTGGTGGGGGAGGGGGAGGTTGAATGAGTATTTAGTGATCTACTTAAAATCACCATCAACTTCTGGTCAAAACGGTGGCAAAGTAAACATGGCTCACCTCCTCACACAACCACATCAAAATTACAACTAAATTATAGAACAACCATCACTCAGGATGGTCAGAAATCAAGCTGAATGGAAGACTGACAAAAGTGGAATTAAAGAAAGCACATCCAGACTGGTAGGTGGGGCAGAGAGGCAGAACGGGCTGATCCCACATCCACATGTGGTGGATAAAAATTCAGGAGAGATTTCTCAAGAGAGAGGAGTCCCATCCCCACACCAAGCCATCAGCCCAGGATTCCAGTGCCAGGAAGATAAGTCCCCATAACTTCTGGCTACAAAAACCAGTGAGGATTGAGTCAATGGAAGAAAAATTCTAGAATCCCAAGCAATTTCCTTTAAAGGACTCACATATGGACTTACTCACACTCAGCCTCTCTGAGCTCTAGTACCAGGGTAGCTTGAGAGGAGCCAGTAGCATATGGGGTGGAACTGGAGAGTCTGGCATCAAGGCAGGAACTGGGGGAGAGCTTTATCCCAGAGAGAAATGTAGGCAGAGGCCACTGTCCCCTTTCTTAACCCTCCCCACACAGAGCAGCAAGCAAGCAGGTGGTTGCCATATCTGAGACTCCATCGACCTGGCTCACACTGTTCATCCTACCCTGGAGATTCCCTGAGACTGCATCCTACCAAAAATATGGATGACTGGTCTTGCCTCATGCTTTTCAACTTACTAAATGCTATCAAACAAGCAACAGCCCACCTCAGAAAACCCCCAGTCCCCAGCCCCAGCAACTCTTCTTAGGTGACCCCAGGCATGGCCCTAGCAGCAGCCAGTTCAGATTCATAGCTTGGCTTTGGCTGGGAATCTCCAAGCCCAGCACAAGTAGCAGCCATCTCAGATGGCTGTATAGCTCAGGCAGGGTAGCCCAGGGCAAAACACACGTAGGGGCTGACCTTAGCCTGCACCACTTGGAAAACCCCAGAGCCTGTGCACCCAGTGGACAGCTACAGCTCAGAGCACCACCACCCTGCCCCTGCACAGCTGATTCTCCATGGAGGGTAGAGATTAGTGGTCAGTGGTCACAGCCAGTCCTTGCAGCTGACTGGCCAGGCTAAATCCTGCCCTTTGACTGCCAACAGTAACCAAGGCTCAGCTACAAGAGGAGGGTGTACTCAGCACACACAAAGGGCGCACCTCGAGTACCCAGCTTGTGTGATAGGGGAGGCTGTGCCACTGGACCCTACAGGACACCTACTACATTAGGCCATGCTAGCAAGATGGAAATCATAGCAGCTCTACCTAATACTTAGAAACAAATACAGGGAGGCTGCCAAAATGAGGAGACAAAGAATCATGGCCCAAATGAAAGAACAGATCAAAACTCCAGAAAAAGAGCTAAACAACATGAAGATAAACAATCTATCAGATGAGAGTACAAAACACTGGTTGTAAGAATGCTGAAGGCACTTAGTGAGGACCTCAATAGTATAATAACTTCCAGTCAGAAATGAAGCATATATTGATTGAAATAAAGAACAATGTACAGGGAAACAACTGTAGAGTGGATGAAGCCAAGAATCAAATCTGTGATTTGGAACATAGGAAAGCAAAAAACAATCAATCAGAACAATGAGAAGAAAAGAGAATCCCTGTATGGTATTGTTGGGGTAGGGGAGTATAAGGAGACTATATAGTAATGGAAAAATATAATAAAGATTACATATTTTAAAAAAGAAAAACACAAATCCAAAAATAATGAGGATAGTTTAAGCAGCCTCTGGGACTTCAAGAGGCCCAACATTTGTGTCATAGGGGTGCCAGCAGAAAAAGAGAATGAGCAAGAAATTGGAAATCTATTTGAAAAAATAATAAAAGAAATTTTCCCTAATTTGGTGAAGGAAATAGATGTACAAGTCCAGGAAGCACAGAGAGTCCCAAACAAGATGGATGCAAACAGACTCACCCCAAGACACATCATAATTAAAATGCCAAAGGTTAATGATAAAGAGAGAACCTTAAAAACAGCAAGAGAAAAGCAGTTGGTTACCTACAAGGGAGTTCCCAGAAGACTGTCAGCTGATTTCTCAAAAGAAACTTTGCAGGCTAGGAGGGATTGTGAAGAAATATGAAAAGCAGGGAGCTACAGCCAATATTGCTCTACCCAGCAAAGCTATTCAGCTTAACAATAACCCACAACCTTTGGACCAACTCCCAGCAAAGCTATTCAGAATTGAAGGGCAGATAAAGAGCTTCCCAGACAAGAAAAAACTAAAGGAGTTCACCATCACCAAACCATTATTATATGAAATGTTAGAGGGACTTATTTAAGAAAAAGAAGATCAACACTATGAATATAAAATGACAATAAATACATATCTATCAACAATTGAATCTAAGTAAAAAAACAAGAACAGAGACAGAATCATGGATACGGAGAGCATTTTGATGGTTGTCCAGTGGGGGAGTGGATCACGCGTGAATGGGTGAAGAGGTGAGGGGATTAATAAGTACAAATAGGTAGTTACAGAATAACCATGTAGATGTAAAGTACAGCATAGGAAATGGAGTAGCCAAAGAACTTACACACATGACCCATGGACATGAACGATGGTGTGGGGATTGCCTAAGGGTGTGGGGGGTGCTGAGTGAAGAGGGACAAAGGGGGAAAAATCAGAAAAACTATCATAGTATAATTAATACAATATAATTTAAAATAAATAAATAGATATAAAATTACCATTCTGCTAATTTGTTAACTATTGGATGAGAAGAGAATATTCTCTTTTTCATGATGAGCCCTGGACTCCCCCACCCCACTCCACTCAGTCCCAGGTGACAGATTTGGGGTCCCTGGTGCCCTTTAGCTCTTTTAAGGGCTGTGGTTTTCCAACTTAGATCTCCTGGAGGGCTTGTTAGAACAACCTGTCAGACTTGTTCAGAGTACCTGATTCAGTAGATCTGGAGGAGAGCCACGAAGTTTCATTTTTAGCAAGTTGCCAGCACTATGGAAGATGTCGGTCAGAGAACACAGCGGGCCTCTGGTTCTGACCGCTTCTGGCTCCCCTGGACAGTCCGTGTAAGAAGCCCTCCGGAGTCTAGGCACTAGCCAGCATCAGTTGGCCCAGGCCCCAGGTAAATAATGATTTCCTTCCCCTCCCCGAGCACACAGAGGTGTTTCTTATGGAACCAGACCCTCAATTCAACTTCAGTTTCCTCAGCACTTAATCCTTTCTGACTAACATTGTGACACCTCTCCCTGGACTGAAACCCAGAGCCTGATCATTAAAACAGCATCGGGCCCCGGCATCCGGCCCCTGGGAAGCAGTGGGCTGCCAGAGAGCTGGGAAACCCAACAGCTCTGACAGCGGATCCAACAAGATCACGTTACAATCTGGACTTAACTCAGTCAGAAAGAAAACCATTAACTTCTTTACCTAGAAATAAAATATTGTTTCTAAATGGGAAAAACTTTTCCAAAATGTACCTAAAAGTTCCCTCTCAATTCTTCATGGCCTGGACGTACTCTCTTTACATCCAGAATCAAAGCAATATTACCTGCCTCCCCACATTCCTCACTGTTTAGAATGACTGTGCTCCTTTGGAATCATGTCGGTCCAGACTTCTTCCCGCACAAAACACCCCACACACTTTCAATCCATTCCCTCCTCGCTTCGCCCAAAAGAAAACTCAGCGAGATACAGCAGAGCTTCTGAGAAAGAACAAGGAGCATCATCCCAAAAATTATGGTGGGTCAAGTCTAGCCAGAGCTGAGCTACCTGCAGAATGGACGCAGAGGGGAAAGCCAGACCCTCTCTGAGCACTACAGACCTCCCTTTCCAATGGCTCCCTGGGGCGGACAGGTGAACATCGTTTATGGCTCTGATGGACCTCCAAGTACATGCTGACTATGTCAGCAGGGCCACCTCACCAACCCTAGATCACTGACATCCTCGAAACCTAGAAAAAAAGGGAACTGAACATCACAGAAACAAAATTCCAAATTTCGCGGTATTCTAAAATGCAATAAATTACTTTTCATACTGCCTGCTACGTGTTATTACCAATCCAGCACTAATCTGGACAAACAAGCTTTACTGCCCTTGACTTAAACCTGAAACGGGTCTTGCAGCTTAAAGGCTTCAGAGAATTGAATATTTATAGCTGTGTTTCAGCACTGCCCTCCACCAACCCAGAAATGTGAATTTTTGCCACCAATTCCCCATATTCCTAAATTCATAAAACTGAACTTTTCAGGCATTTGAATAATATTTTTAAATGTATTCAACATTACATTCAAATTCCTTTCCCAGGATGCTGTTTTCATTCCAGACCGGCCGCTGCAGACCTCCACAGTCGGCAGAATTTTCAGACACGCATAAATGTAAGTGCTCACAGCCGTTTACTCTGGTGAAATTTCACGTACACGGGGAGGTTATTTTTAGTCATGGAGCCCAGTCAAAACTTTGTAAAAGGCAAAATCAAGCAAAAGCAGAATTGGTAGACAGCGTGATGATGTTCTTATTTTTTCCTTCTATTTGTCTGTTCTTTTCTAGACATTTGTAGACATGTGTCAAGAGAAGTAAATGCCTTAACGAGGGCGGTTTTGATGATAACGATGGCAAGATCAGTAGTCAATATATTCTTTGATGTTTCTGTTCAGTATAAAATCCATATGTAGACAGAGTCACATTTACCCAGAAAACCATGACTTTCCAAACATGTCAGAGCAAAGTTAGCTTGCGCTTTGGGAGAAGGGAAAAAACAAAGCATTCATCAGATGCATGAACAGTCAAGTAAAAGTGGTTGGAAATGCACTAGACTACCATATTTTTAGGACTATGAGATGCACCAGCCCATAAGACACACTTAGGCTTTAGAGGAAAATAGGGGAAAAAACGTTGAAGCAAAAAAAATGTGGTAAAATATTTAACAACTCGTGACCCCACGCTCCACTGCTGCCCCCTCCCCCAGTGAGCCAAGTAAGCTACATACGGACTATAAGACGCACCCCCTTTTCCTACCAAATTTGAGAGGAAAGGGTGCATCTTATAGTCCAAAAACATGGTACGTACTCCCTAAGGGCTACAACTAGGTCTGCCTTGTTCATTGCTGTAGTTCCAATACCTACAGCAATAACTGGCACATAGTAAATCAGCTGGCGCCATCAAATCGAGGTTTGCACACTCCATTGCATGGCTAACTAATCCATGTGCTAGATCCTATCAGTCAGCTATTGCCACAATAATGTTATGTGGCAAA
>PVKM010008427.1:0-39050 GCA_004027735.1 Carollia perspicillata
TTTGTCTCCTCATTTTGGCAGCCTCCCTGTGTTTGTTTCTATGTATTATGTAGAACTTCTTCGACTCCATGTTTTGGTAGCATCGCCTAATATGGTACGTATCTTGTAGGGTCCTGTGGAACAGTGTCCACTTCCACCTAAGCTGAGTACTCAAGGTGTGCCTTTTGTGTGAACTGAGTACACTGTCCTCTTGTAATTGAGCCTCGGTTGCTGTTGGTAGATCAATGGTAAGGATTTACCCAGTCCAATCAGCTGCAAGGACTGGCTGTGACTGCTGACCACAAACCTCTCTGCTCTGTGGAGGATCAGCTGTACAGAGGCAGGATGGTGGTGCTCCCAGATGGTGTTTAGCTGTCCACTGGGTGTGCTGGCCCTAGGGTTTCCCAGGTAGTGCAGACCAAGGTCAGCCTCAACCTGTGTTTTACCCAGGGCTACCCTGCCTGACCTATAAAGCAATCTGAGATGGCTGCTACTTGTATTGGGCTTGTAGATTCCCAGGTACAACCAAGCTGTGAATCTAGATTGGCTTTCGCTAGTGCTGGGCCCAAGCTAACTGAAGCCAGCTATTTCTTCTTTGATAAGATTTAGAAAGATGTGAAACAGGAGTCAAGACCAGCCATTTATATGGAAAAGCACCTTGGATGGAGCTACAAATTAGGTAGGGCAGAATCTCTGTAGATATCCAAGATGGGTCAAACAGTGTTAGCCAAGTTGATGGAGTCTGAGATATGGCACCAGCTTGGTAACTATGTGGAAGCAGGGTTTAGAAAATGGAGGATGGCCTGCACTTACCTTGATTCCAGACACTTCAGTTCCTCCTTTTGTGCCACTGGTGACTTTCAATCTGCTACCCTGGTGTTGGAGCTCAGAGGTAGTGAGTCTGAGTAGGTGAGTCTGTGAGTAGGTTTTTTAAGAGGAACTGCTTGAGGCTCAAACATTTTCTTTCACCTTCTCAATTCCCTCTGGTTTTTGCATCCAGAAGTTGTGGGAACTTATCTTCCTGGCACTGGAACTGTGGGCTGGACCTGGTGTGGGCTGCCACCACTCGTTCCAAGATATCTCTCCAAAATTTTTATCCACCACACATGGATGTGGGACCAGGCCCTCCCACATCTGTGTCCCTCCTACCAATTGGGGTTTCTTCAATTCTGTAGCTGTCAAATTTCCATTTGACTTGATTTCTGACTGCTCTGAGTGATGGTTGTTCTATATTTTAGTTGTAATTTTGATGTGGTTTTATAAAGAGACAACCTATATCTGCTTATGCTACCATCTTGACTGGAAGTAGAATGATTATTTTTGCTATTAAATCATTTCTTATTGTTATTCTATTATAGTTGACCTCATTTTTCCCCTTTGATCTCATCCAACCATCCCATGCCCCACTCCCATAGTCAGTTCCCACACTGTTGTCCATGTCCCTAGGTCATTCATACATGTTCTTTGTCTAGTCCCTTCCACTTCTTTCCATATTTATCCCCTTCCCCATTTACCTCTGCTCACTTTCATTCTCTTCTATGTTTCCATGTCTGTGCTTCTATTTTTTCATTAATTTATTTTGGTCATTAGCTTCCTCTTATAGGTGAGATCACATGGTATTTGTCTGTCATCAATGAGCTTATTTTACTTAGCATAATATTTTCCAGTTCTATCCATGTTGTCATAAAAGGTAGGAATGCCTTCTTTATTTCTGCTGCATAGCATTCCATTATGTACATGTACCAGTTTTTTGATCCACTCATTTATTGACGGGCACTTAGGCTGTTTGCAGTACTTGGCTATTGTCAATAGCACTGCTATGAACATAGGGGTGCATAAATTCTTTTAAATTAATTATTTGGGACTATTAGGCTATATTCCCAGCAGTGGAATCACTGGGTCAAAAGGAAGTTCCATTTTTAGTTTTTTAAGGACATTCCATGCTGTTTTCCACAGTGGATGCACCAGTCTGCTTTCCTACCAACAGTGCACTAGGGTTCCCTTTTCTCCACATCCTCATCAGCACTTCTTTTTTGTTCATTGATTAATGATGGTCATTCTGAGAGATGTGAGGTGATATCTCATTGCGGCTTTAATTTGTATCTCTCTGATGGCTAGTGATGTTCAGCAATTTTTCATATGTCTATGGGCCCTCTGTATGTCCTCTTTGGAAAGTGTATATGCTGATACTTTGCACATTTTAAAATTGAATTGTTTGTCTTCCTGGTGTTGAGTTGTAATGTGTTCTTTATATGTATTTGGAGATCATTCCTTTGTCTGATGTATCATTGGTAAATATATTAAGGATTATAAGAAATTACTATGAACATGCTGAGAAATTGGACAAGTTAGGTGAAATGGGTAAATTTCTAGAAACATACAATCTGCCAAAACTGAATCAAGAAGAAGCACAAAGCCTGAGTAAATCAATAACGACTAGTGAAATTGAAGCAGTAATAAAAAAATTCCCACCTCATAAAAGCCCTGAACCAGATGGCTTCACAGGTGAATTTTACCAAACATTTAAGGAAGAACTAACTACTATCCTTCTCAACTATTCCAAAAAATTCAAGAGGAAAGATTCTCAAACTCTTTTTAAGAGGCCAGTACCATCCTAATTCCAAAACCAGATAAAGACACAACAATGAAAGAAAATTGCAGGCAAATATCTCTGATGAACATAGATGCTAAAAACCAACAAACTACTGGTCATCCTGATTCATAAATATATTAAAAAGATCATACACCGTAATCAAATAAGATTCATCCCAGGGATGCAAGGATGACACAGTATTTGCAAATCAATGAACATAATATATCACATAAACAAAGTGGACAAAAATCTCATGATCATATCGATGTATGCTGTAAAAGAATTTGATAATATCCAGCACTAATTTATGATAAAAATACTCAACAAAGTGGAAATAGAAGGAGCATATGCCACCATAATAAAAGTCATATATGAGAAACCAACATTATACTCAATGGGCAAAATTTACAACCTTCCCCTTAAAATCAGGAACAAGATAAGGGTGTCTGTTTTCACCACTCTTATACAGCATGGTACTAGAAGTTCTAGCCACAGTGATCAGACAAGAAAGGAAAATAAAAGGCATTCGAGTTGGAAAGGAGAATTGAAACTGTCATTATTTGCAAACAACATAATAGTGTACATAGAACACCTTATAGTCTGAACCAAAAAAACTACTTGACCTAATAAGTGAATTTGGCAAATTAGCAGGATACAAAGTAAATATTCAGAAATCAGTGACACCCTGCCTGGCGTGGCTCAGTGGATTGAGTGATGGCCTACAAACCAAAGGGTAACTGGTTCTATTCCCCGTCAGGGCCCAAGCCTTGGTTATGTGGTGTCCCCAGAAGGGAGTGCACATGAGGCAACCATGCACTGATGTTTCTCTCCCTTTCTTTCTCCTTCCTTTCCCCTCTTTCTAAAAATGAATAAACAAATAAAAATTCAATGGTTATAAAAACAAAATCAATAACACTTTTGTCTACCAACAATGAAATATCAGAAAGAGAAACTAGGGAAAAATCTAATTTAACTTCAGCAACAATAAAAATAAATTATCTAGGGATAAATTTAACTAAGGAGGTAAAAAAAATCTGTACTCAAAATTCTACACAACAATGAAGAACGAAATTAAGGAAGACAAAAACAAATGGAAGCATTTGTTCATGTGTTTGTGAATTGGAAAAGTTAACATCATTACAATGTCCATACTACCCAAAGTAATCTATAGATTCAATGCAATTTCTATAAAAGTACCAAGGGCATATTTCACAGAACTAAAACAAATATTTTTAAAATGTGTATGTAGCCAAAAAAGACCCCAAATAGTCTCAGCAATCTTGAGAAAAAAGAACAAAGTAGCAGGATCACAGTACCTGATATCAAACTACACTACAAGGCCACTGTAATTAAAACAGCCTGGTATTGGAATAAGAACAGACACAGAGATCAATGGAACAGAATAGAGAGCCCAGCAATAAACCCAAGTCTCTATGGTTAATTAATATTTGACAAAGGGGCGTGAGCACACAATGGAGTAAAGGTAGCCTCTTCAATAAATGGTGTTGGAAGATTTGGACTGGTACATGCAAAAAATGAAACTAGATTACAAACTTATACCATACACCAGAATAAACTCAAAGTGGATAAAAATCCTATTACTCTTAAATCAAGTGTCTTGAGTTGATAGATGGTATGCTCTGAACTTTGTGCTCTCCCAGTACATGTACAAAGGTCATGCCAGCCTAGGTCGAAGCTGTTGGAAGTTCAACACCCTACAGTGTGATGAGGAATGCCAGTGCACTGATACTACATAGGTAGCAGGTCAGAGGAGAGTTAACAAAGTTGATTGGAAGCCACAGAACTATTTCCAAGGAACAGGAGATTTGGAGAAAATTCAGAGTGAACTGAAGGTCGGCCAGTTTTTGTCAGGTTGACAGAGGTCCACAGTGGGTAATCCAGTGTCATAGTTGTCCACTGGCAATGAAAGGACAGGTGTTGATGTCTCAGGAGGGAAGTAGTGTGAATCAATATGACTGGTTGAAGGAAATTCTGTATTTTTTCTATTTTGGAGTAAATGCATGCTTTGGAGAATTTGTTCACATTTTTCAGTCTTCTTTACACTTTCTCTTAAATAATGAACAATTTTTCTTTTCAAATTACTTTTCAATTCTATTTAAACACTATAAAGAAGTTACTTATAGCTGATTGATATTACACAGTGAACTAGTTTCCTTCAAAAATATGATTGGATGGTGAATAAATATACAGATCGAGAAAGTAAGTATTATTGTTAAACTACCATAATACACTACACTGATAAATATTCTGCTCTAAAAAATCAATCAATGCCAAAAATCTATTGGGCATTTGTAAAGGAAACAATCTTATAAGACATGTGGGAAGATCTATACTACTACTGAGGTATGCATAGTTTTACATACCTCCCCTTCATTGTTTTTACAAAGTCTAACTGGTCTGTTATTTTCTTCTAAAAACTTAGTCACTGATTTTTCTAGGTTTTTTTTCCATTACTTTGTTTTCCATTAACTGTATATTGTGTATTTTCAATTTCTTCCACCCACTTCCATTTGTCTTTCAACCAATAAACTTGATCATTGATCTTTAGAAATAATAAAAGAAAACACCCACCTGTTCTCCCTTTTCTTTGCTCTTTGAATCACCACATAAATTTCAGAATGAGCCTACCCACTCACCGCCCCCCAAAAAAGGGGAAAAATCTTGAAATTACATTTGGGATTATATTTATTCATTCAATTTATTTGGGAATAATGCAACCCATAAATATGTTATATCTTTACATATACTGGGGGGGACAAAAGTGGGTTTATTGTGAGTATGAATAGAATTTATTCTTGTATTATCATCTATTAATTATTTTATTATTCCCCCCCGAAAAACTGCTAATCTACTATTGACAAACCCTATGTTTACATATTTTATATGGCATAATACCACTTTATGTTTTTTAAGGTAGATTCATTCCTCTGTATCCAATGCTTTTTGATGTTATTTTAAATGGTTTTATCTCCTTATTTTATTTTCTAAATATGTAGTGTGCATAAAATGAAGATTTTTATAACTATTTTATATCTATCAGTCCTCACAAATTCATTAACTTCTAAAGATTATAATAATTTATTTTTAAAGTTCTTAGATTTTCCACTTTCATAATGATGTTATTTGAGAAATAGTTTTATTCCCTTTTCATTAATCAATGGAATGATTACAAAATATTCTTTTATTTATTTGTTTATTCATTTAGTCATTTTATTAAATTTATTGGGGCAACATTAGTTCCTAGGGTCATATACATTTCAGGTGTACATTTCTATGATACAAGATCTGAACATTGCACTGTGTGCCCACCCCCAATGTCAGATCATCTCTGTCACCATATATTTGTTCCCCCTTTACCAATCCACACCCCTTTTTCTCTTGTAAGCACTATGTTGTTTTATATTTCTTCTTAACAGTGATCACTCCCTACCTATCATATTTTTCTTGATTATTTTGTTCATTTTTGGTCTTTTCCCCAACAAAATTATAAATTCTATGAGTGCATATGTTTGTTTATTTTCTTACTGATGTACTCAGGCCTTCAGAGCAAATGTTTGCAATAGTGAAATGGAAGTATCTAGGATGGTGTCAAGTTTTCTAGTATAAGCAGTACAGGGACTACTTGGGTAACAAGTACTCCTGTTAAAAGATAAGGGCAATATAACTTTTGTTTTAGTCAGTGGTAACAATGAGAGTAACTTGGAGGAAATTAAGTTGAAAACTGATCATATCATATTTTAGACTGGCATTGTTATTACACTATGGTTGACAATTTTTATTATAATAAAATAATTTTTAAAATCATTATTTTATCTTATCATAACAATCCTCTAGGTAAAGGAACTATTACTTTGTCATCTCCACAGTACTACACTGTTCAGTACTGTTATAGATTCTATTTTAATATAAGAAAAATAATGTTTAGAGAGATTAAGAAACATTTGCAAATCATAAAGTAGATGAACCAAGTTTCAAAGACTTATTATTTTTAAAACAACATAAATTTAATTAAAATTCTACGTCATTGTATTTTGTAAACACAATTGAGAATTTTACCTCACTAAAGAATATTTTTTTAAATACCATTTCCTACAATCTACGTTAGGTGATTTTTATTTTAAAGCTGTAGAATGGGATCGAAGTATTTATATTTTAAAGAAAGTTGCCCCAGAAATTCTGATAAGCACCTTGATTTAGAAAGTAGTGATATGCTTAATGGTATTTCCTTTCAAATTTTGATGTAGGATAACTAGAGAAAACAATTATTAGTGCAACTTAATTAAAGCGTCTGAAAATTGTGAAAAGATAGTTATAAAATAAGAAAGTATAAGCGATGGAACTTAACAAAGTATGATGTTTACTTGTGTCATTTAAACTTCAATCAACAAAACACAGACACTATGGGTATTATGAAGTAAGGGATCTATTTACACTATTTTGGAGTAAGTGAGAATAAACATCCGAAAAGGGGGCTAGAAAGATTAAGAATTAGCTCAGTAACTAGCCCTAGTACAGGTGGCAGAGGCTAGGTTTCCAAGGAAATCTAGATGCCATGTGCATTGTGCAGCTAGAAACAAACCACGGTAGGAATATAATGTGCAGTTCCATGGCAGAATGTTGTCCCTTTGTGGCTAGTGCCATCCTGAGTGATAAGATGCTGCACCCTGCTGTATATAAATTGTTGGACTAGATGTGCTTGCAAAAAATTTTAAAATTAAAACAAGTAAGAAATACTACTGTTAAGAAAGTCAGCCAACATAATGAAAAAGAGTGAGATAAATTTACTTTTGGTGAAAAAATAAAATGATACTGCAATCTATTGGAGCATTATTAGTCCAAATTTACCCTCAAGATAAAAGTTTCCAGCTTCTCCCACCTGTCTTTGAATGAAGGATGCTGCATGCCTGTGACTTCACTTCTGATTAATACAGTTGTTTATATGATATGTCTGAAGATAGATATTATTTTTAGTGTACTGCCTTCTTTCAATTCTCTTTTTCAATTTTTGATCTTAGCTTTGTGTTTGTCTCATTGTGCCCACTGCCTTTGTCAGTTTGCAAATAAAATAAATAAATAAATAAATAAATAAATAAATAAATAAATAAATAAATAAATAAATAAATAAAATAGTCTTGTTTTGAGCCACTGGTGACTGTTACATCAGCAATCAGAAACGAGAGCTCTTAATGATTCAGGACAAGAGCAAGAACTGAAGTACTCTCCATGACCTTCAGAGAAAAATGGTTGCTGCTTTATTTTTATCTCCTAAACATTGCATATTTTCAATTTTGTCCAGCTCTCTTCTGAAATGGGAACCTGGCAAACTCAAATCACAACACAGTTGATACTAGAATAGTCCAGCATACTTGGTAAGAAAAAATAGTCAGGTTTGAATGATGACTCAGAGTAATGGGGCAAATTTTGTATTATGAATACTGAATAAATGAAGTAGGTCAGAAATGAGGTATGAATTGATAGTAAATCCAATGTATTTTTCTTCCTAATTCACTATTTCCAATCTCAAATTGTTGTTAATATTTATTGAGTATATTTAATAAGAATACAAGTAATTGCAAAGCTAGATTATAATAAAAATGTTTAAGCTTTGTGTTACCTATATTGCTTTGTATTTATTAAGATGACACAATTTCCATCATGAACCGCTGGTGTTACATGCGCACAAAATGCTTCCTATTACCATTGCAGCTCTTACATTCTTCATCTTCTCTCTTGATACGCGATTGAGCAGTTCTCTCAATTTTGCCATGAGACATGACCTGATTTCCACTTTTCATGACATTCCCACTTATTTTCTTTTCTCTTTTACTTTGAATGAAGTCACTTTTATAACTCCCTAATGCATCTATACTTTTTTATATGGTTATATAAAAGTTTTTTAACATCAAATGATTTTTTAATTTAAAGAGTATAATTTGTCTTTCACACATTGTCTTTCACATTTCCTTCTCATTGAGCTAGGCTGTTGGATATCTATTTTTACTCATGGGAAATTTAATTATAGTATTAATTATATTTTTCAGAAACTGACTGCTTTTACAATATATTTCCAAGTACATTTACAGATGTACATTTAACTATTTATTTTTACTTGCTTCAAGGACATTTTTTAAATAATCTTTACTGAGATTATATAATCTAACAAAAGCATGACAGTTCAAATGTAGAAGCAGATATAGAAATCAATCAATGAAAATTGGGACTGGTAACAGATATAAGTTCAAAATACATTTGAAATCAGATATTAGGCTAAAATTCAAAAATAAAATCAACCTATATTTCTTAAAATATATATAAAGTCATAGGAATTGGGATAAAATGGCTCAGAATGCTGGTATTTAATTCAATGTATTGTCTGTAATAGAAAATATTAGCTAATTATTAGTATTCATCAGTAGGATCAAGCTTGAAAGTAAATATGTGGTTATCTGAGAATCCGTATACCGTCCTATATTGTCACATGTATTTGTTCTCATTAGAAAAAAGCTCTTTCCATGGAAAAGTTATGTCATTTGTTTTGTTGAATCCTGTCACTGCTGCCAAGAAGCTATCACAGGGATTTGAGACAATCATTGCTTCATAACTCACTGTTTGATAGGTAATTAATTAATCAATTAACAGTTCTAGTACAGAAAATGCCACAAAAAGAACAAAGCCAAGTTTACAACTGTACCCATGATAGAAAATGAACAAGAGAATCTAAAATGATGCCATTCATAAAGCAGTTACTAATACTTCACAGTTTTTATCTTAATTTTCATTAAGCTTTTCAATATGCTTCCATACACTTCTTTGGTTTTATAGCAATATATCTATTTTCTCTGACACTTTATGCTTCCAAATGAAGATAAAAATCAATTACTTCTGAATTGAAAATACTGAATGTGGTTGAAATGCGATTCTCACATTAAACTTGTAGCCCTCATTATAATTCTGAGAGATGATCAAATTTAAAGTTTATGTGCTTTATGGAAAATTAAGCTAAATCATGCTAATACTGAGTTGTTGATATGATGTTTTATCTTTTTAAAACACTAGATCAGAAATTCTTACCATAAGTTTGCCAGTGTCTATCTGTATTAATAAAACATGCTGCCACTATTTAAAACATGAAATACCCTAACACTATTGAGATGAATATTGGTGGTAGTTGGTAAATTGTTAGAGTGGTTTTGAGAAGAAAGAAATAAGGGTTATTTGGACAAGTCTTTATCAAAAGCGATAAAGTGAGCTAAGCACATGAATATTTCAATACAAAATTTCCACGGAAGTATCTATATTTGCCACTATAACTCTTTTTACTCATTTATATTTTGTCATAAATATCATGATTTGCAAAGATGTTCCCTCTGAAAATAAACATTTAAAACTATCTTACAAAATGTCCTCGAGGAGATTTTCTAGATACATGTTTTGTTTAGATTTATTTGTAATACATCTAAAACTGTTAGTCTGTGGAATAAAGTAAATTTATCTAAAAATATCTATATGTGAACTTTGAAACTTCCCATTCATTCTTTTGTCCATTCATTCTTTTAACTACTAGCTTTTGACCATCTATTGTGTTCTAGAATCCAAGGACAGGAAAAAGGGCTAGGAAAGGTATTTTTCCTAGATCCTAGAATCTATGAAAGTTAAAGCCTATACAATGCCAATAAGTGTAATACGGAGCAGAGATTCTTAAATGTAGCATTTTTGATATTTTGGGCCAGATGATTCTCTGTTGACAGGGCTTTCCTGTGTTAGAATTTTTAGCACCATCCCTGGTTTTATCCATTAGATGCCAGGTCCTCCTCTACCAGTTGTGAAAACCCAAAATGTCAGGCATTATCAAATGTTCCTTAAGGGACAAAATTGTTTCTGGCTAAAACTATGAATATAGAATATATTAGAAGACAATACATGGCTTGGGGAACAATAAAGATGAATAAATGGTTTTCCTCGACATAGTGATTCAGAATCATAGCTTTCTTCTATTTGTGGCTCGACAGGGACTTCCCCTTCTACTGCAGAAGAGCAGATGCTCCCTAAGCACAAATCCACACCATAAACAGGACAGATGGCTTTCTCATGGAAAGTCAGTTGTTCCTTTTTTAACTAACAGAGGCAGAAACCAATCCAGAGGACTAATGTAATACCAAGGAAAAATATTTAAGAATTTTAATGTTGGGCAATTTCAGTTTCTTCTAATATTTGCATCTCCTATATTCTACATTCTACAATGCCTCTTTAGGCTTCCTTCTTTTTCTTTCTTTCACTTAATAATAATTTCCACAGCAATAATATAATCTTAATAATTGGTCCAGTCATCTGTATTGATGCCTTTCAGAAATAAGTATGCATATGCGTAAGGCATAGAGACATGGTGAATGGTAGAATTTGTGATGAGATTAGAGTATACAAGAGTCAAATTCAAAATCTTTTCCCTGTTGAACACAATTCTTCTTGAAATTAAGATGGTAGGTTTCAGATTATCATCTCTGTAATCAAGGCAGAAGTCTGAATAAAGTATTAATGTTGTTCACTTCTGAACAATGGAATACAATTTTAAGAATAAAACATATATAAATGCATATGTTCATGAACATAAAAATATAGTAAGGAATTCTCTATTAAAATTATTTAAGCTCTTATATTTATGGTTTCTTTTCATTTCTAAAATTTTTGTTACCACTGTGAAAACATTTATACAATTCTTTCCTTCCTGCTGCATTTTTCTTGCGTGTATATGAAGTAGCTAATGCAATGTTGACTGCTAACAGTTATAATACCAGGGATTGGAATGCCAAATTTACCAAGTAATAGGGCAAGTTAAATAATGAGTTAGTTACTTTCTAATAGATTTTCCTCACTCTGTTTTCCACAATAGGACCAATTTTTATGTTTTAGTCAGTACCACTGAGGTACGTTGGGTCCACATTTAATGAGCAATGCAGAATAGTCTCTATATGAGATATAATACTCAAAGTGACCCACTTCCAAAAGGCCAATTTAAGAAACAATATATAAGAGAAAGCATATTCCACTCAATTTTCTAAAATTCACATTTAAGCACCACATATCAGCAGGAAATGTACATATAGCCCTTTAATGTTTTTTTTCTTTGTCACCACAGCCACTTCGGCATACATGAAATGATGTCCTTGAAATGCATGACGTTGAGCACACATCCCTTAGAAAAGCATTACAGGGGCAGGCCGTCTTGCTCCATTCATCACAAAAAATACTGCTGAGGATAATATTGATTATGTTTTATAGTTTTAGTTTTGATTACTCATAAATAAAAAAGTCTAATATTAAGTTTCTAAAATGACTGATCTTCTGATATTTTAGGCATTAAAGACTTTCAAGTTAACCTTAATTTTCACTGATGCAATTCATAAAATGGCAAAAACAAAGTTTGTATATTCATTATCACCTATATTTTTTTATTGTTTTGTGTCTTATTCTCATTGCCAATCACATGATAGGGCCCTAACCTACTATTGTTTTCCTATACATTTCAAATTATGTTATGTCTTATGTATCTTTATACTTAGCCCTAAATCTTTCTGAACCAAAAATATATGCAAATAAAACAAATAGATCATGTATTCTAAAATTCTAAGGTATAAATAAATATTTATATGTACATATTTTGCTCCACACGTAGGGTTTAATTAAATATTTATCTGTGGTTTGAAATTTATATTTTTCCTTAAACTGCCTACAAAGAATAATTGAACAGAATAGCACAATCAATAAGAACAACAATAAAAACAATACAACTGTTTCCTAAATTCCTATGTTGAAAATATTATGTCTCAACTTAGCAACTCACTGGAACACTTGAACTCAGAACTCTCTACCAAAACCACAATTCCTGTTACACTCTTCATTTTGTTCTGCCCTGTGGTTCAATTTTACTTCTTAGATTTCATCCCACACACTGCTGCCTGATACCTCCTTTTTAAATGACTTTTCAGAAAACTTACAAAATCAAAAACTTTCAAACCATAAAATATAAAAAATATATATGAACACAAAGCACTTTCTACACATTTGTCAACACTTCCCAACTGTCTTCTAAGAGCATACATGCCATGAACACATAGGAACAGATATGCTTCACAGAGATTAGAGAACCTCTGCAGCCAATGTTGTGTAAATCCCTCCTTTCACTCACTATCCTCTTTTCAACACCATTAGGCACATTCTCTTTTATCATTTTATTGGCCATAACTCAGTTTACCTAACAGTTTACCTTAACATAATGTGTTTATTAGCTCTCTCATTATTAGGTGATTTAATCAGGGGTGTCAAACTCATTTGCACCAGGCGCCACATCAGCCCCATAGTTGTCTTCAAAGGGCCAAATGTAACTTTAGGACTGTATAAACGTAACTACTCCTTAACAGTTAAGCGAGAGCTCGGTGCTGCCACTGGGTAGAAACAAGGGGCTGGGCCGGATAAAACAAGGCAGAGGGGCAGATTCGGCCCACGGGCCTTGTGTGTGCCACCTGTGATTTAAATGATTCAGCAACTAAAGCTAAGCTTTGACATATATAACAGTTTCAATTTTGAACAGATACTTTCCAAGGATAAACTCTTCAAAGTGGAATTGTTGATATGCACACACAAGCCATACATACCACAATTTTACATGAAAAGTCAAATTGCTTGAAAACCTGAAAATAGTTTTACTACCTTTGCACCAGATTGTTCTCATTCCACTGGTATCTTTATCATATTGTCACTGGTTAAGTATCATTATTGATTATATGACAAACTAGGTTATTTAAGTTCACATTAGAAAATATTTTGTGCAGAGTTATTTTGTACAGATTTATCATCTTCTCTTAAACAATGTTTACAACAGAAGAGATAATTTTATGAAGATCTTACCTTTTTTGTTTTCTTCAAATATTTCTTCACATTGTTTCTTTACTAGTACCCCACTTACACTATCAAAGAGAATTCTGTGTTTACATTAAGTTTCATTTTGAATACAACCAATGGTCAATTCAAATGGAAAACACTTCAAATGTTACAAAGGAAAGGGGCATGACCTCCAATTTTGTAAAGCCTATATTGATTATAATATAGACCTCAAAAAGCTATATTATTAATGATTATAGTAATAATTATAATATAACATATTTAGTGCATACTTTTTATATGGTAGGCACTGTGCAAAGTGATTAGCCTAGGATCAACTCAAAAACTTCTCTGTGAAAGGCATCCAATGATTTGACAGATTCATTGATTTATCTTTATTTATTTTACAATGTTCCTTCAACACTTCTTATAATCAAGGCTGCGTTCCAGTTCAGGGCTGCAATATTGAATAAAACAAAGTGACTCCAGTCTAGATTTTGCATTTTAGAAAAGATAATTTAGTTTCTGTTCACACATTACAGGCAAAGGCATGAAACCTTAGAGTGAGGTGATGGTGAGAACATTTGCTGCTGAAGCTCTCCTGGACTCTTTATGCATTCATTCTGAATGAGAACCTCTCCACTTGTCGATCCTCAGCTTGTTCTCCAGGAGCTGGAACTCCTGAAGATCACACGCATTCACACATACACCTCAAAATCAGTATGTCACCAAATTATTCTTAGCTCTGTCTCCTTTTGGAGAATAATCATTTATCAAAATGATATGGAGATAACTAGTTTTCTATCTATCAATCTATCCATCTATTTATCTACAAAAGACATTTCTAAAATATAGGAATAAACCATTTTATTTAGCCATTAGTGTCATTCTCACCTTTTCATTTAGTTTTTCCAAGACACATTGGACCAAGTTTGGAATTGTTCATTTATAGCCAGAAAAAAAATATTTTTTTTTGATGTGAGGAAAGAATAACCAATTGCTTCCAAACATACTGTGAATGTTTCTATCCTTTTAGAATTTGATGTTGCCCTAGAAAAGCTTGAAATACACCTAATATGAATTCAGGAATAGGTACACACTAGTATCCTATTACAGTTCATCTTTCCTATTCAAATTTCCCTGCCCTCTTCAAGATTAATTTTGCACCAACACATACTATTCTATTCATTATTGCTATGACATTCAGTTTTGCCAATGAGTTCTAAGATGGAGTGTTATCTATGCTAATCAATAATAGCAAAATATTCTTAAATGTTAAATCGTGTTATTGGTGTATTTAAGAGAAAAGGCTTTCCCAGGTAAATTCAGAGAGTTTTTTTCTTTTCTCCCAACTCTCACCTATACTCCCCTAAATTAACGTATCTGGCATTTCCATACTGAAATGCTCATTTGAGTGGGCAAGCACAAAATGAAGGCAAATACATGAGATAATGTGAAGATCCAAGATATGAACCCTTCCTTCACCTTTCTCTCTCACTCTCTTCTTTCCTTCATTCTTTCTTCTCTTCCTCTCTCTTTTTTCTTCATAATTTTGTCTTTAGCTAGTCAAGTGATCATTTTTAAAACTGTTTTGAGAGCTATAGCTTGCATCTGTTCCAGGGTAACAGAACACCCAAATTTAAAGTTTGAAATATCAATCATTTATTTACCTCATAATTCTGGAGGCTGCCGTTGATCTGGACTCAGCTGAATGGCGCTTCTAATCTGGATCAGACTCAGCTAGAATTCGTGTGTCTGCAGTCAGTTGACAAGATGTCCTGAGGCTACCTTCTCAGGTGACCTCATTCATACGTCTGGCTTCTGTCTGGCTGTCAGCCTGGAAGATGGAAATTATTGGGTCATCTTTTTCTTATCATTAAATATGCTAGGCCAGGCTATTTTATATGAAGTCTTCAGAGTTCACATAGCAGTAAGAGAGGGTAAATTCCAAACTACATGCTGTTAAAAGTTTCTTATTGTGCCACATTTTATCACTGTTCACTGGCCAAAGCAAACCACATGATAAACTGTCAAATTAAAAACCATCACTGCAAACTCTCCCACAAGAACATATATCGCTAGCTATCTCTGTTGATACTGAAAACAAAATTCATATAATA
Organism: Carollia perspicillata; assembly: GCA_004027735.1. NCBI lineage: Eukaryota > Metazoa > Chordata > Mammalia > Chiroptera > Phyllostomidae > Carollia > Carollia perspicillata. The sequence goes on from PVKM010008427.1 coordinate 15,589, forward strand.
GTGGACAGCACAGAGTCTAGTATATTAGGCATACTGAGTAACTTTAGAGAATAGAGAAATTACCAGGTTTTCAAAAAATATTTTATTTATTTATTTTTAGAGAGAGAGGAAGGGAGGGAGAAAGAGAGGGAGAGAAACATCAATGTGTGTTCACCTCTCATGTGGCCCTCCCTGGGGGACCTGGCCCACAACCCAGGCATGTGTCCTGACTGAGAATTGAACTGGCGACCCTTTCATTTGCAGCTCATGCTCAATCCACTGAGCTACACCAGCCAGAGTGAGAAATTACCAGTTTTGAAATGTCTACTATGTCTGAGGACTTCGGACTTTGCCTACCTTATCTTATTCAATAGCACAAACAGGGGAAGGATACAATATGTCATTCACTATGCCAATGAAGATACTGATGTTGAAATTCTCTTGCTCATTATTACAGAGAGGACAGTAAGAGAGCCAGGACCTTGCGAGAAGTATGCCTGTACAACAGACTATATTTTCCCTCTGTAGCATGCTGCCTAAAATAATAGGACACAAAATAGTTGAAAAATTCAACTGAAGCTATAGAGGGACCATTCAACAAGCCAAGTGCCATTTCTGCCTAAAGGAAACAGCTTAATCCCTGCATGGTTCCTAACAGTTCAGCAATTATTTCTAGCTCTCAAGAGATGCCTCGGGGGAAGACTAAATTAAATGAAGTAACATTAAAAATAAACTAATTACTAAACATTTTATATGTATTTATAAGTATGCAAACTGAAGGCTCTACTAGTGTTGTTCTTAGATCCTTGACTTCAGACATTTTCTCCCTTAAAGTCTTGTTTGGATATTTAAGCCCTGAAGCCACCTGGGAAGTTTTTATTTTTTCTTAACTCCTACCTATATGAAAGTCTGTCTGTCTGCTACTATTTCTCAAACCTTTCTGTTTATTGGATTAATGCATGAGCTTTAGGCTTGCCTGCCATCTTGCTCTTTCCAGAATAAGTGTACACATAAAATTGTGTCAAAACTTGACCTTGAGTTATATTTATTTCCAGGAAAAACAGTGACATTTTTTCTTGATAATATTCTAATACAGTTAAAAATAACTACAGAAAGAAAAAAACAAAATCATTTGTATGATACCAATATATATATACATGTTGAAGTTATTATTTAAATAATTAAAAAATAAGGAAAGATATTAAAACTTAAAGGGCAAGCAATATGGCAGAAACCATCTTCACTACCTCAGTGAAAAAACACAATTGCTACCATTCTCTCTCCATAAGTTAAATTATCTCCACAGAGTTTCAAAATAGACCAGACCTATGAAATGCACAGACTCCTGCAGAATAAGGGATCCCTTAAGGCTCTACTAGAGAACGTACACATTTTATCACAATGACTCCCAGTAATCTTTTTTGCTCATTTTATTCTTTATATTTTTTTAAAATATAATAATTTGAGATGCTTATAGTTAAACCATTATTGAACCGACAATAATTGTTCTGTTTCAACAAGTAAAAATAACTTGCATTGCTCTTCCAGTGGGTTCGTCTGTCCGCCCCCACCCCACAGGGCAAAGGGAAAGCTCAGAATGCATCTATGTGCCTGACCGAATAAACAGCAGAAGACATCTCACAAGAAATCCACCCTGTAACTACTAGACATCACAAAAGACACAATATATGCTATTGTAATAATGTATGAAAGATAATAATACAAAAAAGTAACATCCTGAAGGGTTTCCCAATGACTAAGGACTCTAAGTGGGTTGAAGCTAATTTATTGTCCAAACTATGATATTTTGAACATGAAAATGGGCACTAATAGCCATTATGCTGGAATAGCAGACATAAAAGGGGAATTTCCCAGGCAAACTAGAGCACTCTATGCTTGTATCTTGAAAGACGAGTTGTGTAGAAGAATAATATTGGAATCTTATCTTACACATTTTCCCCAAACTAACTCAAATGGATCAAAGAGCTAAATAAGTAAGACCTGAAAGTGTGAATCTCCTAGAAGAAAACATAGGAAAAAATTCCTTGAGTTTATTCTTGGCAATAATTTTTTAATGTAACACCAAAGCACAAGTGACAAAAGCAAAAATGAGTAAGTGGGACAACATCAAATGAAGAAGCTTCTGCACAGCAAAAGAAACAATTAACTAAATGGAACAGCTACCTATGGGATGGAATAAGATGCTTACATAGTTTATATCTTATTAGGGACTATTATCCAAAATATATAAAGAACTCATACAACTCCACAGCAACAAAACACGCACACAGAAACAAAATTAAAACATAAAAACAAATAAATAAATAAACCCATTAATCCAACCAAAGAATGGGCAGAGGAAGTGAGTAGACATTTCTACAAAGAAAATATACCAAGTCATGTACATGGCTAACAAGTACATGGAAAGGCTCTCAACATCAATAATCATCAGGGAAATGTAAATCAAAACCAAAATGAAATATCACCTGCAATCTGGGAGAAAAGCTTTCATAAAAAAGTTAAAAGATGATAAATTCTGATGAGGAAGTAGAGAAAATTGAACCTGTATGCACTGCTGGTAGAAATTAAAATAGTTCAGCAACTATGGAAAACAGTATGAAAATTCCTCAAAAAATTAAAAATCAATGTATTTCATTGATCTTGCTTCTTTGTTGACATTCGAAGGAAATGAGAATAGAATCTGGAAGAGGTGAATGCTCCTCATGTTAATTGCAGCATTATTTACAATGACCATGATATGGAAACAACCTAAGGGTCTGTCAATGGATGTAAAGAAAATGTGACAAACACACACACACACACACACACACACACACACACACAGCAATAGAACATTACTCAGCCATGATAACAAAGGAATTCTTGCCATTTACAATGACACGGATTGACCTTGAAGGCATCATGCTAAGTGAAGTAAGTCAGACAGAGAAAGACAAATACCTTATGATCTCACTTATACATGGAATCTGGAAAATGTAAAAAAATAAACAAACCCTAAGCTTTGGAAATTTATGCTATGCTTGTGATCTTTTGAAATATATTTTACATGTTGGAAACCCCATGTACCTGTGTTAAAATTAGTAAAAATTATGCAGCTCGCTTTACCATACATCTCTTCACCTTCACACAAAGAAAACATTCCTGTTTTCTTTAACTTTACAACCTATCATAGAGTTACGTATTTTGTTGTTGTTGGAACATCATCCAGCACTTACATACTACACTTTCTAGACTTCAATCGATTCCTTAAAGCCACTTCCCCAAAGCAACACTCTTCCTAAATCTTTTTGATCAAAAGTTGTTCACATGGACACGCCGTCCAAAGAGAACATCAGGAAACCTAGTGCTTAATATCAGTGCAATATAAATTGAGTCCCATTACTCAGGAGGAGGTGTAAACAATAATTTCTACTAAGGAATAAAGTATAGCTTTCAAGATGTCTTACTTCCATGGCATTTCACTATTACATGAATATAATAGATTCATTTAACTATGAGGATTCTGAAGATGTGCATAATATGTTTTTTTTTATTTTTCCCCTTGAATTAGCATTGTTTCCTACAAGTTTATTTTACTCTTATAGTTTTGATGTCAGTTTTTCAAGTTGGAAATGTTCCTTAAATGTCAATTGAACCTATGTTGTTTTCTTATAGTTAAATGTAGGACACACAACAGAAAGCAAATTTTAATCTATAACTTAGGGTAGCAGAAACTTGTGAACTGGTGAACTGCAATATAATGGCACTCACTCTATGAAATTTTGGGGGAAACAACAACTAATATCAATACTATAATTCTGTGCTCCCAAATTTGTTTAGAAAGTATAATCTGATTTCCAGCCTAGCAGACATAAATACTGACCTCAGACTTCAATGGAAAGAGAAGAGAGAACATTGATCATACAGGTAGGATTTAAATTCATTATTCTGATTTGAGTAGCCCAAGCTCCCTCTACTTTGTATCGCATTAGGCTGCAGAGTCCCTTGGATGCTTCCTTTCTAGTTAATTCTACCTCCCGTCTTCACTTGTCTGTGGGAGGTGTTTTCTCTCTGACTATCCGGGATAGTAAAGAGGAACCCAGGAACCTATTTCTAATAGATGCATTTTAATTAGGAAAGTCACATAATCAAAGGTAGATGCTCTGAAGGTAGTGCAGAGAATAGATAGGATGGGGATAAGGTGGAAAAGAGTGTTTAGCAAATGCTCACTGTGGCCCTGTTGGCAAGAGAAACAGGCCTGCAATTAGGTGGAAGCAGTGAGAATGAAGACAATTTATTTCCACTCTCAAGAAGATGTTGAATTAGGTCTCCAGAAAAGCAGGTTGTTATCAGGTTTCCAGTACATACAGCAAAGCATTGCATTGTGAGGAGTGTAAGGACACCTGACAACTAAACTCTAAATTTCTCTGTTATGTAAAACTTTCCATCACATTTGTTCTCCACAACAATCGTTACCCTCTGGACTTATCCTTTAAAGTAGACACTTTGACACTGTGAACACTGTGTCTTTGACAACATAGTCAACTGCAAAAGCGCATTTCATTCCACAAAAGCCCAGAGCTCTGTGAAAAAAAAAAAAAAAAAAACTCTGTCAAATTTATGCTGTACTTTATTTTATACATATTCATTAGGACAGATGACATTTCAGTAAAGCTCCAGCTAGGGATTTCAAACTGGATTTTAATTAATACAAATCGAAATGATTAAACATGGCATCTACCAGTTAATTTTCTTTAGTAAAAACGTAATAAAACTATAAAGCAATAATGTTAGATTTTAAAAACTTGGGTTTTTTTTTAATCATTTAATCTCAAGTACAAACTTAACTCTTTACAGTTCAGTAAGATGGAAATAGCTAATTTCACGGTCAATTATAACACATGTAGGCAATGCTCTCTAATTTTACTGCAGTTATATTTCATGCTTCAAAGAAAAACATAATCACTACAGACACAAAAGAAAGACTATCTTACCAGAAAGCAAAACAGAACAGTGTAGGTATCACAGTAGATGTATTTATTTCTGTGCGAGACCTCCAAGGTCAGGGACTTCAATGCTGCTGTCACAGTTTCACTTATTTAACATATTATTGAGGGAAGATAAAAGTTTAATATCTAGAACACACAAAGAACCCCTATAACTCAATAATAAAAAAGTCAAATTTTAAATGTGAGCAAAGGGCTTAGATAAGTAGTTCTCAAAAAAAGTATACTAATGACCTATAAACACTTAAAAAGATACTTAACATCACTAATCACTAGGTAAATGCAAATCAAAACGAAAATGAGATAAGCTCCTTATACTCACTAAAATGGCTATAGCACTATGTACATATAAAATTTAAAAATTTAAAATTAAAAATATGTTGGCAAGGATGTAAGGAAACTGAAACTCTCCAGTATTACAGAGAGGATATAAAATGTACAGCCCTTTGGAAAATTGGATGTTCCTCAAAAAGTTAAACATAGAACTACTTAGTAACAAGCAATTCCATTCCTAGGTGTACACTCAAGAGGGTTAAAAAGAAGGACTCAAATAAATATTTGTACCCCAGTGTTTCCTGTAGCATTATTCACAATAACCAAAAGTTAGAAACAATCTAAATATTCATCAGCACATGAATGAACAAAATGTGTGTTACATACACATGGTGGAATAATATTCAGCCATAAAAAATTTAAGAAGGAGGAACACATAGTCTGAGTAGCAAAAATCAAATGGTTATAAGTTAACCATGGTCAAGGGGCCCATATTTATTATTTGGGTACCTTAAAAGTGGATTCCACATGTTTTTTCCCCTGCCAGTTTCTTTTAAATAACAAATTACTAATGATCTAATTATATATCTTCATATTTTCAAATGGTGTTTAACAACTGAATCATATTAATGAGTTTCAAGGCAGAGTATAAGCTAATGGAAAACTACTAAAATAGAAAAACAACACATTCTTTAGGATATAATGATTAATAAAAAGTTCCAATGTTATTAACTGATCCATCATAAATCTCCAGGCTAAGGCCATGGAACACTGCCTTGCCCAGTTATTAAAATATTGATTTTAGCTAATGTGCACAGTCAATGGTCAATAAGTGTTTGTTGAAAAATAATTTAAAGATAAAATAGCACTTATAAAAGGGGAAATTCTCATTGTCCAAATGATATGTCATAGAGCTATGTGAATCTTGTGTTCCAAAGTTTAAAAAGATGTTTAATGCTTACACATGTTAGGGATTTCACTGATAAGCAACTGGAAAATAGTAAAGTAGTTTCATCTTATATAAAAAGGCTTTTACAGTGCAGTCAATGATCAAATTCTAGTCAATTATTTGGTGTGACTATACTTTGCTACAGCAAAAAACAAATTTGTAACTCACACCAAGTACTTAAATTGTTGAGATACATTACATATAGAGATCTTTGTGATCTCCTATGACAGGAAACAGAACTTCTGAAGATGTTTCAAGATAATATTGATATGAAAGGTTAGTTCAATAATACTCAGTAGAAAAAATATTATAATTTCCAATGTTCCCTTCTTTATCTTTAAAGGTATAATGACCCCTAAAATAAATATGTAATCAAACAAATAAAATAGGTGAAAGATGGGTAATAGCTAGATGGATGATGGACAGATAGATGGGTGATGGATAGATAGAAATACCTTTATCTTGTCCTCTGCTCAGATGATAAGGAAGGTCACATGTTGAGAAGAATAAACCACAAGAGTAAAGAAGCCTGGACTGTTGATTCACACCATGACAGACAGTTGCTCTGAAAAGTCGCCTGGGCCTGCAGTGGTGTGGTGACCATCCACTGAGAGAGTGCACACACCTCACAAACCTACACATGACTATGGCAATGGATGTGAGTTAAGACACAGACTAAGAGTTGAGACTGTTTATTCCTATAGCACCATTGGGATTAGCTTGACTGATATACATACAAAGAAACACGTTTTCTATTTTTGATTTTCTTCAAATGATTCCTGTAGTTATCGATTTATGACTAAAATGCTAGTTTTTATTCCAGTCTCCTAGCCCTTGCTATTGTCCTATAAGTGTCAAATATGCAAATTTTATAAATAAAAGCAGATATACATGGCCCTTATCAAATCTCCATATGCATTGAAGTGTGTGATTTCAAAAAATTCCCCAACACACTGGGTCACACTCACATGCTTTTAGCCAGTACAAGTAGGTATCAAACAGATCCTCTGACCTGGCTCTTTCATGGGGACAGATGTACAGACACAAGGCCTGGTCTGCATTCTCTCATCTACCTTTCTGAACACTGCTACACCAATGAAAGAATCATAGTTGTACTGGTCCTCTGAGCATACAATTAATTATTCACTGAGGTTCTGACTTCTTCCTAGATTTCATCTTCTTTTTTCTGTCCTCAATTCATTGCTAATGTCCAAATACATATGCATGTTTTATGTGTGTTTGTTAAAAGGTTTGAATTTAGACCTTAATTTAAAAAGCAAAATAGAACATCATGTGTTAAAGCCAAAGTTATTTAAAACATTGCCTTAATGTAATGGCTTTTTGTATGGCATTTATACAATTGATTGAGAAAATAGCTTTGAAAGTCTCTGGATGACTGTAAAAGAGTAGAGGGACGTGTTTAAGGGCAGATGGAAACGATTAGTCATGGGAAAATTCAGGCATTGAGTACTACATCTGCAAGCCACAGAGAAGCATCCAAATTAATTTAGAGGATTCTGGCAAACATTCAGATGGTTAATATTGTCAATATTTTAGAGTATAGTGAAAACCACTTATGCTTTAAAAGTTAGATTTTTTAAATTGTTGGAATGTGAAAGTCTCTAGGATTACTTTTAAATAAATAGCAATCAGAGAAAAAATGATACTTTCTAATTATAATACACCTACTAGTTACAGCTAGTTTCTAATTACAGATTACTTTCCTTGGGGAAGAGTAAAAACAGTTGTAGAAGAGTAGAATATTGGTTTGGAAGTATGCCTTTGTATTGCTAGAAGCATTCTTGGTTATTTAGCAAAAGACCTTGAGAATGAATCACAGAAAAAAATGAATGAAAGCAAAACAGAAATCTATAAAGTTTTCAATTTAGTCAATATCAAGCAATTTCCCAGACTAAGCTATGAATAACACAATTATAGTAAAAAATATAAGGCTACATGTGGGCGAAGGCAAAACTATACCCCCACCCTTTCCTTTACTGAATATTTCTGTGATCTTTCTTTCTTTTCTCTGATGGAGTGCTGTTTGTTCTTACTTTTTTTGTATGAGGATCAATGGTCTTGATATTTGAGTTCCAAATGTGGAAATAATAAGCGCAAAATGTCAATATCAATTTTCTTCTTATTCTTATATTTATAATATAAATCACGAATTTCCACTTCAATAAAAAACACATTTTCTAATGTGAAATTATATGATTTAACCTTTTCATAAGTGAGGATTTCATTGTACCAACATAAGGACTGATCAGATAAAAGTAAATATGATAATTTGACATCAGTTAGTTATTAAAAAACACAAAGTAAAAAATTAAAAGATAGAAGGCTGAGTAAAATTATTTAAATATATGTACATATGTTTATATAAATAGACATATATATTTAAATTTAAATATAAATATATATTTAACTGTGATACATATATATATATCACACTTCATCCATTGGATAATGGTATGTGGAATATGGAAATTATTTAAACCTATATTTTATTCTATAATTCATTCTGTATTCCTAAGAGCACTTAACCAATAATCAGATGATATTTCAAGATGAACTATTGGTTACAGGTATGGTATTTTGTTTTTGCGTTATGAATTTGACAAAGCACTGACTGCTTCCACTGACCTGATTAACCGGACAGTAAGTACATTTTCAACCTGCTGAACATGGCTACACCAGCAAGCAGCTCTTGTTCAGACCAGATGAGTCTCTGAAGTAGCGAGCTTATTTGGAGATTACAATGGGCAAAAGAATCGTGTCTTGATACAAAGAAGTCAGATCCCAAGCCCTCAAAAAAGAAAAAAAAGAAATAGTGCAAAAGAAAGGTAAATGAATGAAATATTTATCTATTGCTATTAAGAATTAGTAAAATGTAATGCCTGTTACACATACAGAGAACATCAGACAAAGTGAAAGGCCAGACTTTCAAGGAAATTGAGTGCATTTTCAAAGGTACTTGTAATAGAAACTTCTGATTATAGTGAGATGCTTTAGCTTTCAAAGGACACTGCATGCTGGGAAACCTTTAATTGCTTTGTAAAGTAGTCCAAACTGCTGAGGCAGCATTGTGAATTCAGTATAAAACTGAATAATACTTTATGGAATAAAACAGTACTGAATTGGTCATTAACACAAGCTGGCCTCAGAAACAACATAATATTAAAATTATAATAACTGTGATTGCCATAGCAAACCATAAGGGAAATAAGGTTCAAAATGTATTTATGTTCTCTTATATGAATGTTTGAAAATTAGAATATATCTATAAATATTTTATTTCTAAATAGCATCAGCCTAATTCATTAGCTCTCACTTTTTGATGTGCATCATAACCATCTGTAAAGCCTAATAAAATTTAAATGGTGAGCCCCATCACTCCCAGAAATGTTGACTAGCAGGTCTGGAAAGGCACCAAATCTCTGTATTTCACAGAGCATGCCATGTGGAACTTTGCACTTTGAACACCTCTGCTACTCGGCTGAGCACATGTCAGGGAAAGAGAAAGCAAAATAAAAAATGTACGAATTGGCTGTTTCTCATTAAAATGCAAGGATATGTGTTATTATAGAAATTACATTAGGAGAAAAATGGACTCATCATATAAATGGCTTAAGGAGAATTACTGGAGTTTGGTTCTTGGGTCAGATGTCTACACCTACCTAAATCATTATAAAAATAATAAAATGGTAAAATATCAAGAGATAATTCTAAAGCTGAATTTCACTGACCAATGGTACAAATTACAAGATATAATAGAGATAGCAAGGGAAATGACATACCATCTTACCTATACACTGTAATAGCAGATATGCTATTTTATTTCAGGATTTTTTTGACTAGCTCTGTTTTATTTTGTTTCATTTCTAAAAGATTTCTAGGTTTTAACCAAGAATAAATAACAATTGATGTTCTTTTTTCCTAAGTTGTCTGGAGGAAACCGTATTTGACATTTTTGGCATTCAGGTGGCACGCTGCCAAATCTTAGACAGTGTCTTCGATTGTCCCCCAATGGCCACATTTCAATTGTAGCATTGGAGTCATAAAGCACCTATATTTCTAACTGTACTAAATATGGAAATAAGGAATTATTTTGTTTCCTACCTTCACTTCTTCCTCATTCCAAATCATATTTTAGCTGATAATAATAATGTTAGCAATAAATTATAAGCATGACTTAGTACTGACTCTGGGGATAATCGCTATACTACATGATAATTTCATACGGCAGCCTTTAAACAACAGACACACTCATTATGATCATCATGCACATGAAGAAACTGAGCCTTAGAGAGATAAGCAAGTTCGCCAAAGCCACAGCACTAACTACCTGTAGGAAGAGCCATGGGTTGCGCAGAAAGTGGAAAATGCATCGGAACATGAGCCAGAGGCCTGACTTGTTTTTCTACCTCAATTTGGTTCAAGTAAGGCATATCAGTCTTTAGAGGGCCTAGCATTTTAAGACAGGACTTTTTATGGAAATGGACTGGAGGGGATATAAAGATGAATAAGACATGGCCTCCCTTTTTAAAATTAATTTACTGGGTAGTATGAAAAGAACATAATAATTATGAGTTCTAAATATAAGTAAAGTTTAACATGATGTGTGGATTTGGGAACAGCAATACTTAATGCTGTCTTTGGAGAGACAGACCACATACGACCTTTGACTAGATATTCATTCAGTCCTTGCACAATGGAAAAAATGGTTATAGAAGATGGTAAAAGCATTTTGGGCTGAGGGAATGATGAAAGCAACCTGAAAAGAGCAGGTATCTTTCACCAATCACACAACGAGGTCTAAGCACAGTACCAAAAGTCATATATTACCTAATTTAATTCTATAAATTTTGTCTTATTTTCCTAGAAAATTGGAAGTTAGGAATTGAAATAAAAAAAAAGATTAAATAACTTTCCAAAAGTCACCATCAAATATGAGACAGCATAGGGGATTGAACCTAAGAGAGACTGATTTCAGTGTGCAGCCTCATGAAAACAACACAGCAACGAGTCCCACCTGAAAACTTGGTGGATGCAGTTAGGGACCAGCAGAAGAGTGTAATTAGATTGCAGTGATTTTGAAGGATATAATGTGAAATGAGGCTGAAGAGTGAGATTAGGAACAGATTGTGGATGGCCTACAATGTCTTACTGCAGAGTTTGGAATTCACTCAGTAAGCAATACTCAGTGACTGTTAAATATGAGGAGAGGCAGTGTAATGATCTGATGCATGTCTTAAGAAGATAACTGTAGGGGAAGTACGACATCAGGATGGGAAGCCAATTTAGGGTGTCTGAGAATTGTGCACAGTACTGAAATTGCTTACATGTGGCTTGAAGGAAGCAAATCAAGACAGTAAGGGTAAATTTCAAGAAGCTAGAACTGATTTTAAGTGGCATTAGAATGACAGAATGCACATCTATTTTGTGTGTAGAAAATGGTCCCAGAGTAGTTAATTACATTAACAAAAGCTTGCTAAAGTTGACTGCATGGCAGGCCTTGTTCCAAGGTATAGCCAGTTAATCCTCATAAAACCTCAAGAGAAATGAACTATTATTATCCATTATCAAGGTCCAGAAACTGAGGCAAAGAACAGCTAAATACTTGGCTCTGAATCCTTCAGCTACTAGGAGTTAGACCAAGATTTGAACTCAATTAGTATGTTTCATTAGAAATGTTTATTAGAAGAGTTTTATCAGAAGAATTGCAATGAATTAAACTAATACTTGCTAAATAGGATGAGTAATATGTTGTTATAGCTTGGAGAATACAATTCAAAATGGAATATTCAGCAGCATAATTACGAGAAGCACGTTACCAGGGCAAAACTGGCAGTTTACACAAAGAGAACCTCTCTAGATGGCTTTGTGTAGGTTTGCCAAGTTTAGTCTTAACCCTCAATCTTTAAGACACAGAAACTTGATATTATTATCTGTCTTCCAAAGTAATCAAGTTTAAGAATTCTAATTCATAATAATAATGTTTATGAAGAAAATGACACATGTCACAATGTCAATACCTTTTTTATAAGGATGAACAAATATAATTCTTAGAATCAGATCGGCTTCACCATCATTCTCTCACTCTAACCAGGCTTCATGGGATCCAACTTGTAACTGGTATTTTTAGTGGTGGGCGTGGAAGTGGTGCAGATTGCTTCAGTTATGAGACATAAGCAACAACAGGCTCTGCTGGCCTGATGCCATGTTCTCCATGTTTGAGACTTCTCTACCAGGAGCATAAAATATCCAGATTAACTCGGAGCGAAGCCCTCTCCCAGCGAGTGATGCCGTTATGTACGCAGATGACCCTCCTCTTCTTTATTTGCTGAGCAGTGCCATCCACCATGACTCATTCATGCACATAATTGTTATATAAGTAGATATTACCATGCTGTATTGGGAATCCCCTTGTTCACCTTAATATCATGTTATATAGTGCACAAACTACAGACATGTACTTCAGTCCAGTTTCGCTGACCACTCTCCTTTGCAAGAGGACAACTCTCTATAAAGAGGACACAGCAATATCTCAGACTCAAGAGACTCATAGTTAATCGACAGTTTGAAATAAAAGAAAAATGCATCGGCATGATGGAATTCAAACTTTATTATATCTTTGGCAAGGCACAGAACCCTGGCTAATTCCCAATACAGCACGGTACCATCTAATGCATCCTAATTTCAATGGTTTACTTTGCAATGCTCTTTTACTGTAGCAAATGTAGGAAATCAGTTGCTCAATTATGTGTGGCCTAAGATTAAACTCATCATTCCACTATATAGGTGGATGAGCAGATTATTTAGTCTATTAATAAGAGAGATAAAGTGAAGGCAAAATAATCACAGATAAATGTTTCTCTTTCAACAAATCCCAGTTTTACAATTTTACATCATCAGCCTACTTCTCTCCCATTTATAAATCATAATTTATTTAGGGTTGAGAATAAAACAAAGACCTTTGCTTGCACTTTGTAAGAGTGTAATGCACATAAGACAGTGCCAAACTATATTCAATCTTGAATAAGATGCTTTAAAAAGATAAAAAGTTATAATTAGTCATTGAAAGTTTGGATCCTTCGATTTACTGAAAGCACTTTTCATAGGAATTATTACCATTTTATTTTATATACTCTAATCAATTACTTACCTGATAAGTGATAAGATTAATTCACATTCAAGATCTACTCTTTAGATAATAATAGGTGGTTCTTTTAAGTTGACTCACTGGCACACCATTCAGTATAAGATCACCTATTTAGATTATGTGAACAAATTATAACTCAATTTCCATGCACACTAGAAAATTTATACTCCAAACTGTACATGTTAGTGAATGGTTTGAGAAACACTTGCAATCAAACAACATTTGCCATTATCTTGTTAATAGGCCCCATTGCTTTAAATCTAGAAGGAATGCAAATAACTGATAATTCTGCACTCATTAAGGATATCTCCAGTGACTTAGTTCAGTTAAATGTTCCAACAGGCATGTTCAGCACTTCTTTTGGGATTTGTAAAGATCCAAAAGTCTGTAAATTAAAGTTCTGCAGAGTGCTATCAAATATGCATAATGAAACCCTAGATGTAAATTAAGAAGATTTATATGGTTGCATTCTGCTTACGTTATTCAATAGCAATGCCTCACAAGTTTTTATGAAGCAAATAAAGTGTTCTTTTTCCTGAATTCTACTTTAAATGGTCACCATGGATTTATTCTTACATTACTTGCTTCACCCATCATAGAATGAATTGTCACTTTAAATATATAATTTATCCTAAAGGTTTATCATGCAACACAGACAAATTACATGGCACTCCGTGCATACGACCTCAAAGAAGAGGTCTGAAAATACATGAACAGTGCAAGCAGATTCAGAGGTAGATGCCCACCTTTATTTAAAGGCCTTTCAAAGCATTATCCTGAAATTATGATATGGCACTCCAACCATTCCCTTCTTCTCTTTGACTTAGATATCTTGGTTTTGCCATATTAATTCTGAAAGTTAAAGAACATTGTAAGTTTGATGAGAAATGTTAAGATCTATTAAGAGGAATGTATTAATTTTATCTATATAGAGATAATTCACTACCACATATAATTTTCTTGGTATATTCTGATACTAGAAATGTGAGCCTGGCTTCTTAGAGACATGCATTATTTTAGGTAACAGTTAAACATCTAAGCCTCTGGATTGTACTCTGCCATTACAATACAAGCATTTAAAAAGAAGAACAGAGACAAATAGGAGAATTTGGCATTCCATTTGAAAAGGCCATTCTAAAAGCTATGACCAAAAGGAAGGTGCCAAGCAAAATGAAGGACTAATATTAACAATAAAAATGTCTAAAAAGTTTAGAAATCTACTAATGTCATTGAATGTTTATGTCTGCATGCATCAGGAAATGAATGCTATGTTTGACTTAAGAATTCTAGATAATTTTCTAACCAGAAATTAACTTCCACTGGCATAGATTAGAAATCAGTTTTTTCTTAATGTGTGTTTATTTCCAGTTTATTTCAGAGCATGGGTACTATGCCAGAAATAATTTAATATTAAGTATTTCAAAAAAGATAAGTTTAAAGCAGATTGATCATAAAAGTCTATTTATTTCAAAGCATCAACATGCTTTATGTGAATTTTTCTTTAAATGTAGACATACATCTTTCCTATTAAATTTTTGCTCTTACAAAGGAAATATAATATATTCAATTCATTTCAAATGGTCTTGTCTGCTTCTAACTTGAAGAAAGTTTTTCATATTCCAAACAGGAATACTGTTTGGAGAAGAATTCTAATTTATTATTGGGATCCCTCCTTTATTTAATTTCTCCAATCCTCTAAGTTTTATTCTTCTATAATTGCTTTCTCTTTTTTTAATTTTTTATTTTTGTTCAAGTACAGTTGTTTCCATTTTCCTGCCACCCCTTCCCCCCACCCCCACCTCCCACCCTCAATTCTTCCCCACCTTGGCTTTGTCCATGGATCCATTATACACGTTCCTTAATGACTCTTTCCCTTCTTTCCCCTGTTATACCCCTCTGCCCTCCCCTCTGGTTACTGTCAGTTTGTTCTTCATTTCAGTGTCTCTGGTTCTATTTTGCTTGCTTGCTTGTTTTGTTGATTAGGTTCCACTTATAGGTCAGATCATATGGTTTTTGTCTTTCACTGCCTGACTTACTTCACTTAGCATAATGCTCTCCAGTTCCATCCATACTGTAGAAAGTGTAGGAGCTCTTTCTTCCTTTCTGCTGCATAGTGTACCACTGTGTAAATGTACCACAAAAAAATGTGGGACTCATCTTTAATCTTCTCCAACTAAATAAGAGTATCTCAGATAATCGCTCTTTTCATAATTTAATGTGTACAGTTTTAATTTAATTTATAAAGAATAGGTACCTTTTCTCATATAAAGTACATTTTATACAAAAGGGTTTATTTTACATTAAGAGTTACATGATTAATGAAATAGGGGTGATAAAGCTTAGGCTTTTTTTTGTCATATATCTCATTTGTTCTATCAGGAGATTCCAATGTTTATATTTAGAGATCTTATTGGGCTTTTTGCATTTATGGCCACAGTTATTTGTTATGGAGGTTGCACCAATTCACTTCAAAGATTTCGAGAACATTTGCTAGAGCAATCAGAAAAGAAATGAGTTCATTCATTTTCTTGTAATTCTTTAATTTTTGAGGAAAGACTGGAATCCCTGTACTCACTGGGAGAGAGAGAAAGATATGGAGATGGGGTGGAAGGATTGATTGACAAAGGATTTATTCATGTAGCCAACAGTGCAGTGATTGTGGGGAGATGGGAGTATAGGGGACTAAATGGTAATGGAAAAATATAATTAAAACTTTAAAAAATAAAGTAATAGTTGAGTTAAAAATAGAATCTGGATTTGAGAGTGTGGTGTATAGGTAGAAAGTCTTTTTTCTCTTGTTTAGAAAGTCAGTTCAGAAAAGGATTTACATCATAAAACCAATAAAGTTTCTACAGATTCTGTGACTGATGTACCAGGATGAGGTCCTCAAACTCTGCTGGAATAACAAGAATAGAGGACTGTGATGCTAGCCTACAAATATGATCTATTTGTAGACATTTGGGGCGATGTCTCAGTTCTATTTCTTAATGAGCCCCCTGACAAATATAGTTCTTTTCTCACACTAATGAAAATAATTTTGTATTAATTGTGACTAGTGTATGCTCAAAGTGGAAAATCCCTTGTAGGTAAAGTGCTATTTGTTTAATTAAAAACTAAGAGTGTTGTGATATGTAATTTTAGAAAAGTAAAAATTATTATTTGAGCCAAAATTCATACATAATGTGCTATCTGTTAAAGTTTAAATGTGTTGTTTGTTTTAAAATAAAACATTGGATTAAAACAAACTAACATTAATTCTAGCAACAAAGAAAAAATTGTGAAAATGAGAATTGCATATTTGGGACATTAATTATTTAGTTTTTGATATTTACAAAAGGAGGATTAAATGTAAATAAATTGTTACTTGACCTCAAAGATCCTCTTGTACTCAGTATTCTAGAGTTCTACATTTAAAGCTCTATCACTTGTCAAGCTTTTATTTTGCTTTTTAAAAACCCTTAACTAAAATATTCATATCAGTTATCCCCACTTTCTTGGACATAATTATATTTTAAAAGATGAAACAAAGCTTGAAAAATTTTCAGATACCCAACTATTGATTAGAACCAAAATGTACTGCAAAAAAATGGAAGTTGTGTGTCAAGGGGTCATAGTAATTTTTTTAAGTTTATTGATTTTAGAGAAAGGATGAGACAAAGAAACATCATTTTGTTGTTTCACTTGCTTTTATGCACTCATTGGTTGATTCTTGTATGTGCCCCAACTGTAGATGAAACCTGCAACCTTAGCATATCCAGACAATGATCTAAAGCAAATGAGCTACCCAGGTAGGTCCAGGAAATGGAGTTTTAATTGAATCTGCTAGAAGATATACCAGCAGTCCATATAATTCAAAACAACTGAACTGAATGTCAGGATTCAATTCGGAAGTCTATAGACCAAGTATCCAGAAGATAGATAGAACTTTCCTTGTTCTTTCATATGTTTAACAGATAAATCAGTATTGCATTTTAACATATGCTCACTAGAACAATGATCTGTCAAATGTCATTCATGTGATTTAATTTAGCACTTGGAATAATATTGCCAAGGAATTTAAAATTCTTCCTCTATTAGGTCTTGTTTGGGGTTTGACTATAGACACTGATTTCATTTAATTAAACATTACATGCCATAAGTCTTTAAGTAGCACATGAACACATGCACATGTGCACACATATGTGCACACACACCTGCATCCACATGCACCTGTAAACCTCTGTGTTATTTTGAAGAAATGCAAATGTGTCAACTCTGCACATTAAGATGACACTCTAACCAAATGAATTATCTGGCCAGGGCAATGTGTCAACTCTTTATAAGTTTTTCCAGATAGAGACATTTCTTTATATTTTGTAAAACCAAACTTATATATTCCTAAGTAAAAAAATACATGTTTCTTTAGAGTGTATTATATTGCTAAGAATATGTTCTGGCAAATGACTTTGAGAGAGTTTGACTACTCATATTGTTTGATCTGAAGGACAGAATTGTAATCTTCTTGCTAAAGAGTGATACTAATCTAACATTTTTATGAGGACAGATCTTAATTGAACTAAATTGAAATTGAAATTTTAATTAGAAAGAGATTTTTACATTGTCACATCAAGAATACATTCAATTTAGGCTAGTGTCAGACTTATAATTTCCCTCATTTATCTTGAGAATGTGACTTCTCTTAAGGATAATTCTCAATATCATGAGAATAATAATGCAATATTTTAATCTCATTGATGGTGGTAAATATTTGTGTTCTGCTAGATATATTTTTGGTTCTGCAATTATAGCACACATCTACTCAACAATAACAAACCAATTTCATTTATTGGAATTAAAGTTCAGTCATGGTCAGGAATGTATTTGGAGGAAACTTGTCTAAGTGGTGTGCACAGAATAGTTAAGTGAAACATGTATACACTTGTTATGACTCATTGACCTCTTTTCAATAAATTCAACTTAATTTTAAACATTCTTTTTTGTGTGTCACAGAAAATCTGAAAGACAGAGAGCTATTGCAAAGCATGTATGATACTTAGTAGGCAGTTTAGGTGTCATGAAAAAGAAAACTACTCGATAAAAACAAAATGATTTGTAAGTTTGTCTTCTATTTGGGAATATTTTCATTATTCATATCCAATGACACTTTCTTCAGTGCTAGTTACTGACAACAGTTCTGCATATTTTAGTGACAGAAGAAATGAAGTCCGCCTAATAGACCTGGAAAACTAAAAATGAGAATGAAAGCTAATGATATGGAAACTACATGTAAGAGTTAGTTGTCTTATTTTTGTCCTTTCAGTCAATTTTTAATAGATAAAAATAGATAAAAAGATAAAAATAGTATATATGTTCCAGCTTTACATGAATAGAAAAGATGGTAAGGGAGTTTTTCCTTTCTTAAGGGATGAAAAGATTAACCACCAACTGTGGTATAAGGTATTTCCAAAGTGTCAAACTCTAAGAAGGCTTATATCATATTATATAAAACACTTCCAGAAGTCTTGAGAAAGACAGACACCTGAATAATAAAATGGACAAGAATCACATGGTAATTTTAGGAAAGAGACGTTCTAAATTACTTATAAACATATATAAAAGTATTAAACATAATTAATTATTTTACATATAGGCACAATGATACATACAAAAAGGTCCCATTCCCTTTGTTATTTATTATCCTCTATTAGCTCCACATTGATACAAGCTCGATACTTCAGCTGTGATAATTATATCAAGACCAAGTATGTCTTTCATTAAGGCATTTGACCCGGAGTAAGAAACTTTTCAAGGAACACTGGGCATGGACTGTTTAAGGCAACTGATTTCTAGATTACCAATTCCAAGCTATACCCTACTGAAAATGCACATGCCTCTATTTTCACAACCACCCTAGTCACTATGCAGAAGAAAGATATATCTCTCAATTACATAAATATCACCATGATATGTTGCCCTGTTGTCTTAAGGCCCCAAACAAAGGAGCAACTTAAAATTATGATATTAATATGAGCAAGAACTCCTTTAATCAAGGAAATAAATATTTGTGGACAAATATTCTGAAGACTAAACTGCATAATAAAAATCAATATATATCAGTTAATGAAGAATACTTATTATCTAGGCGTCACACTCATGGACACATATTTCTAGAATTGGAATTCAGAAGTAAAATATTGGTCTTAAAATGAATATAAAATGTTTGTTGAAACTAATAATACAATCATATATTTTCTACAGTGTGGTGATTGCAATGAGGAGGGAGGCATGGAGATAGTAGAGGGCATAGGAGAATAAATGTTAAGGGAAAAATGCAATAAAAATACTGACAAATTAAAAACAAATAAAAAAAGAAAGGCAGATTTTTTTGCTTGTTTGGCAAGACAATTTTCTTGTTATAAATGGATTTTATGCTGGAATTTCAATGATTTGAATAAGCTAGAATACAACTACAATATTTTAAAGAAATTATATTAAAAGTATGTAATAACTAAATTTTAATTTATAAGCATTTTGGGGGTTAAACAAGATACTTGTAATTTAAAGGGTAATTGGATTAATAAATAGCCATCAGGTAAAATTTTATTACATTTCTTCTTACATATGCTTCTAAAACATGAGAAAATAAATGACTATATAAATGCCTTGCTAATGAAATGTTTAAAATACATAGAATATACAATTTGAAGTTTCAACAAATTTAAGTAGGACTGTTAAAATATTTCATATTTTATATGACTTTGTTATAGTACAGAAATATTTAAAAGAATCAAGTGATAAACACCATAACAAGATACTTTAATTCCAATTTATCTAATTATGTGAACAAGATTTCTTGGTGTTTGTATCCATATATATGGAATTATTGAAAAGAAGTGATGATTAGCCTTTTCTTATTTTAGTAATATTATTCATTAAAATATGCATGCTGAGTAGGGAAGAGTCAACATAATATTCTCATTTCTCTGGTCAATGCTTTCCAAAAACTATTTTCTTTGATAAGTATATGTTAAACTTTATACATAGTATTATATATATGTATATGTATATTATTTATATACCTATGCTATTCATATATAATGTCATATACATGAGATCTCTCTGGAAAAAGTCCACCCATTGTTAATATAATGAGAATGGTTTGCATAACATCAATGTAACCTGACAGCCAAGGAGAGTGGACAGGAATGAACATGCGTAAACAATGATTACTTCGCTGTACTAGTCAGTGGTGGCAGTAGATACTGTTGAGTGAGAATGGGTAATGTGTGGCCATCTCATTCAAAATGAATGAATAGAGCAGTGAATCTACATGATTTTGCATTAAGCTTGAACATTCCTCCACAGAACCTATTGGGATGATTCAGAGGGCCGCAGCTATGGGCAACTGGTGATTGGCAGCTCCATCAGGACAATGCCCCCATTCATGCATCACGTCTGTCCAGTTTTTGGTGAACCATCAAATCACCCAGGTGATTCAGCCCCTGTACAGCCCAGATTTGGCATCCTGTGACTTCTTGCTTTTCCCAAATTTAAAGTCACCTTGGAAAGGGAAGAGATTTCAGACCATCGACAAGATTCAGGAAAATAAAATGGGGCAGCTGATGGCAATTCCAACAAAGGATTTTGCAGTGTTTGAACAGTTAAAGAGATGCTAGCTGGGAAAACTGTGTGAGGTCCCAAGGTGCCTACCCTGAAAGTAGACTGAGGCATCATTGTCCTATGTACAATGTTTCTTGTATCTTCTTTAGTAAATGTCTTCTATTTTTTTAGTACATGGCTGGATACTTCTGGACAGAGCTCATATGTTAAAATTCCAATAATGGCAAAGTCATGAAACAATTGAAATTGCTGGTGGAGATGTAAAATTCTTAAAGTTCCTAATTATATTAAATGTATGGGTATCTCCTGGCTCCATAATCCAATTTATAAGTATCACCCAAGGGAAATGACATGAATATTCACAAAATGATTTATATAAAAATGTTTTAGAATCTTTACACATAAGAGATAAACAAAGGAAAGCCAAACTTTCATCAAACAGATGGCTAAGCAAACGGCCACTAGCAGTGAAAAGAGGAATTACAGATATATAGAACAATATGCATGGATCTCAGAAACTTTATTTTGTGTCACAAAAGCAGTCCAGAAAATATCCAAACTGTACATTTATATTTACATTATACATAAAAACAGGAAAATGGAATAAATAGATGGAAAATCTCTGTATAGTGGTTGTCTCTGGGGAATGAAGATTGACCAAGAAAAGATACTATATACCTTTCCGCCCCAATAGCAATGTTATTTTTCTTGATGGGTGATTGGATATCAATTGGATACCAAGTCGTAGACTGAGCAATTTCTGCATGGAGCTCCAGGTCTTTTTGTTGAAAACTGGTATTAAACATCTGGACATTAGGTGTGCTTTTGCTAGGGGCAGTCATGTCTTCTGACTCTCTTAGGAGACAAAGCTATATATTTAGGTATGTTACATAAATTCCCACATATTTTAATAAATTATATTCTCTCAGAATTAACTCTCAGTGGTAGGTCTTTTGTTTGAAATATTTGCTGCTTATTTTTGCCTTTACATTATTAGCCAATCTTCATTTTCTTAACTCATGTGTTTCATGATGTATGAGGTTTGTTCATTAGCGTAAGTTTTTCTTCGTCTAACTTTAGTACTTAATCATACATTCCCTAATAGTTTTACAGCTAAACTGAACCAAGGATATTATAAACAACATGAAGATGCACCTTAAATGACATTTAGTTCCAGCCTAGAGAGCATCCAACATTGAACTTTAAGGGAGAGAAAGTTCCTGTTGCAAATCCTTCCTTTTATGACATATAACAACCCACCTACACTATTGCTTATACATCTGCATATATGTGTGTGTGTCTGTGTGTATATTTATATATATATATGACATAGTTTTAGTAAATTTGAATTGATTAGATATTTTTCTCTATGTCTGCATTATGTAGAAGTGACAACTATGTTAAAACCAGCAACGAAGTAGGTATCATATTTAGAACAATGTTGGTTATTTTGAATCCCTAGTACTTAGAATTGAAGTTGAAACTTAATAATGATTCAATGAATATTTGGCAAAATATTTGCTGAACAAATAAATTACTTGGTTGGGTACAAACATGATCATGCACATCCGACAAGTGGCTTCCAGCAGTGGTACATTGCATCCACACCCGTGACATGTCATCATTCTGATTGATACCAGCATATAGAACTAGCTTCACATTTCTTGAATTGAGTTTCAATTGTTGTGCTTTCTGGTAAGACTTTGCTCATGGCCCCTGGGAAACAGTTGACACTGATTGAATATCACACTTGAACTTATGCCTGCCAAACAAAGCAAAACCTGCTTTCTGCTATTGGCAAGATGAACAGTCCTAAGAAACATAAACAGCCTCAGGGGTACCCAGAAAAGTATTGTCTTAGACCCCATTGCTTGCATGACTCACTTCAGGAATTCAGTTTGGCCCAGACCCAATATGCCATCTCTGAAGCCTAAACCAAAAATTCTGTGTTCCTATGACAGCATTTCACTCCTTTATGTGCGGTAACCCACATTTACTATTAGAAAGTCTCTAGATATTTTCTCAATTTCATCCCTAAGCAAGAAAGTTTTCAACACTTCTTTTTATCCTACTTGCTGTAACATATAGCCAGAATCTATATAAAATCTTAGAGTATTATTGACTAGTCTTGTATTTGGGTTTAGATTTCCTAGCATAGCACATAAAAATCAGTGCTTTAGGCACATTAGAGTTTCTTTCTTTGTGAATCATGTGGTTAGCTGGACGAATGGTTCAAGACAAACAAACATAACCCTTCTTATTCAACATAGTGGTCCTTGAGGGCATTATGCTAAATGAAATAAGTTAGAGAAAGACAAATACCATATGATTTCAATTACAGGTAAAAACCTAAAATTTTTTAAAAACCAAAAAACCCCTCAAAAACCCTGAACTTATAGATATAGGGTGGTTGCCAGAGGCAGAGTGTAGAGTTTGGCAAAGTGGGTCAAAAGTTACAAGCTTCCAATTATAAAATAAATAAGCCATGGGA
>PVKM010008428.1:0-39012 GCA_004027735.1 Carollia perspicillata
TGTATGTCTCTGATGCCTTTCATTCACTCTGCTGCTCCAGTGCTGAAACTCGGAGGGAGGGAGTCTGAGTAAGTCCATGCATTAGTCCTTTAAGAGGAACTGCCTCGAACTCCAGAAGCCCTGAATCTCACTCAGCCACAATCCCTGGGCTGGGGGGCCCTTTGTGGGGCTCGGACCCATTACTCCTTAGGGGAGACCTCTGCAGCCAAGACATCCCTCCCTCTTTTTATCTGCCACATGTGACTGAGACCAGCCTATTCTGTGTCTGTGACTGTGAGACCAGCCCCTCCTACTAGTATCAATGCAGCCTCTTCTTTATAACCTTAATTGTGGAACTTCTGTCTGCTAGGCTTTAGGCAGTTCTGAATGATGGCTGTTCTGTAGTTCAGTTGTATTTCTGATGTAGCTGTATTAAGGATTTAAATCCTTTCTGTTCTGCTTTCATGGAAAAGTTCCTTGAATGCCCAGACTGGTGTAGTTCAGTGGGTTGGGCATCATCCCGCAAAGTGAAAGGTCACCAGTTTGATTCCCGGTCCGGGCACATGCCTGGGTTGTGGGCCAGGTCCCTGGTTGAGGGTGTGCAGGAGGCAACCTATCGATGTTTCTCTCACACATCAATATTTCTCTCCCCCTCTTTCTCCCTCCCTCCCTCTCTCTAAGAGTAAATAAATAAAATCTTTAAAAAAGTTCCTGCCCTGGCTGGTGTGGCTCAGTGGATTGAGCACAGGCCTGTGAAGCAAAGGGTTGCTGGTTTGATTCCCAGTCGGGGCACATGCCTGGGTTGCGGGCCAGGTCCTCGGCAAGGGACACATGAGAGGCAGCCACACATTGATGTTTCTCTCCCAGTCTTTCTCCTTCCCTTCCCCTCTATCTAAAAATAAATAAATACAATATTTTTTAAAAAGTTCCTTAAATTGACCCTTCTGCTGACATGCTGTACTTCTCTTATCCCTTTGAGATTACAAAGATTTTCATTTATTATCTGTTTCATGTTAGAAGATTTCCTCAAATATCTGATGATCCTTTGTCATTTTGTGTGTAAGCAACATAAAAGTTATTCATCAAATTTTCTTTATTTAAAAAAGCTTTTTAAAAAATTTCTAGTGAGGGGGAAGGGAAGGAGGAAGAGAGGGAAAGAAACATCAATGTCCGGTTGTTTCTTGAGCGCCCCCTACTGGGGACCTGGCCTGCAACCCAGGAATGTGCCCTGACTGGGTTCCTGCGACCCTTTGGTTCGCAGGCCAGCACACAATCCACTAACTACACTAGCCAGGGCCAGATATTTCTTTTTTAAAACTAAGTCTTCGGTGTATATTTATTTGTAGCACATCTCAATTCAGACAAGCCACAATTTCAAATATTTGCTAGCTGTATGTGGTAAGTGGCTACTGAACTGGACAGTGTAGCTCTAGAGGGGGTGGAGATAAATGTTTTTGATCTACCAGAGTTCAAGAATACTTTGTAGGTTAATAATCCTCCCCCTTGCCCCCAACATATTAATGTGACTAATTTGTCCTCAAGAAAAATCATACCCACTTATGTTTTCTGGAAGTTGTGTGAGGTAGCCAATTCCTCATTCCCATGTCAATAATGGGCATCATCATTCTTCTTTTTTTTTTTTTAATTCTCACCTGAGGACATTTCCTCATTGCTTTTAGGGAAAGAGGAAGGGAGAGAAAGAAGCATCGATGCGAGAGAGAAGCTTCTATTGGTTGCCTCCCTTACGTCCCTGGACTGGGGATGACATGCACCCAGACCAGGAATCGAACCTGCACAGGCCAGGATGGCATCGTCATTTTTGAAGTTTCTCTAGTGATTCACTTCTCTCTCCTACTGTAGAGGATATAGTCACAAGAGTCTGAGTTTCAGCTGGGCTGATCACTCAAACGAAACAGATCTTGGCCACTGTATTCTGGGGAAAGCAATGCTTTACTTCCTTACCTGAGGTCAGAAAGGCAAGGGTGCCAATCGTTTCATTGGACATGATGTTATGGAAACGTGCCAACTGTCCAAACATCTGTAGGCCAGCTTCCTTCTCTCGACGGGCTTCTGGAGTCAGACTATCCCATTCACCTCGGTCCTTCTCAATTTGTTGAATCTTTATCTTGCTCAAATACTACAAAAACCAGAGGTGGAAAGAATCAGAGAAAAAATGCAGTTGAAGAGAAGATGATATTTAAGAAGTCTTACTTAAAATTGAGTCCACTATACTGGGAAAACCATGGACTACATTAGAGACACAAGGCTTTACTTCTCAGCATAGGACTATCACTAAAAAAAGAAGCTCTAGAATAAGAAAGAAAAAAAAAAGAAACTATGGCTTCATATAACTTTGTTTCAGCCCTGGTAGACTTATTGATAATTCCCCTAGAAATATTAGTCTGTGAAACAGAAAGGAGAATAAATAAGGTAACATATGAAACCTCAGCAAAAACAAACACACTACAATGAAAAAAAAGTATGAATCCTTCATGAAAGATGAAAAACAACAAAAAAAGCCCAAAAATTGTTTATGAGAAAACAAGGCTTTCTCAAACATCCAACATGTCCGGAAGGTGATCCATATTTAAAGTCCTCTTCCTTGCTATCGTAGCAAATGTGTTAAACCTACAGCCCCATGAAAATGCCATCTGTGTCATTTTTGGTGTCACACAGCTCTTGCTTAAAAGGGTCTGTTTATTACATGGCTTATTCTTGTTTTCTAAGAAAATCTATCTAAAAATCTTATAGGATTATGAAAAAGTAGGAAACTTTTCTCAGAAACTACATGTAAGTTGCTGGGAGATTTGCTAATCTCTACGAGGAGCTCGTGGCTGTCCAGTAGGCTGCCCTCACAGCTTGCCTGGTGCACCTCCCTTTGGGTCACTGCCCTATAGTATAGCTGTTGTAGATAGGGAAAGTTTTTATAGGAGAAATAGGCAGCTTCACAAGGAGGGTAAAGGATAAGATATATTGAAGGAGCTGAGAGGCACCCACTGTACACTTTGTGAAACTCATGTTTCAAATACAGCTGAGGAGTTGGGAGGCAGTGGAGAGATGAATACTGACCCAAAAGAGACTTTTTTCAAGCAGTGGTGTAAATATCAGAATCTTTTAGGAGAGGGGTAAGAATCATCGCCTTAGTGAGCTATTGTTACAATGTTCTGGGATGGACGAGGTTGAAATTCAGTGACCAAATACAAGGTGCTGATTTGTTAGTGTTGGACCAATCAGTTCTGCCAGTGTACCTTAGTTTGCCCTCATCACACTTTCTTTTCCACCCTCTGCCAAAGTATTATCCTAGCTTGAGGCTTCAGTGAGCCTTGATCTTGATCTCTAATGGAACGGTATTTCTCAAGCTCTGTAATGGCAAGGTTGGTGGTATACTACTACTGGCAAATTTTTGGTATCTAAGACTAATACTAGAAGCAAGAAGACTACTCTATTATGATTAAAAGGTGAAAAGTATGTACTGGTCATGACTGATGGTATAAGAGCAGTTAATCTGCTTTATTTTTTATTTTTTACCTGTATGGCTTCATCCAAAAGGAAGATGGCATCGTTCATCAGCAGATTAAGAAAGCGGAGAAAAAGCGGAGGATTCATGGCTTCTAAATTCTTAGAGGCATAATCAGCCAAATTCTGTAAGTTCCAGTCCAAGAAGAAGTCATTTTAGTACTAAACCACAACTTACTGGGCTTATCTGAAGCAAAACTCAGATAACGAAGTTTTGGTTTCATCGAAAACTCTCACCTTAATGCTCTCTCGATAGGTGTCTGTTTCCCACATGTACCTTAGAATGGGATACATGGGACGGCGGTAATTAAACTTCTGTTCAAATTGATGGGGGTCTCCTGGAGTAAGGTAAGAGCAAAACACCAGCAAAGGTGGTGCTATTAGAGAAAGAGTAAGAGCTTTTGCCTGTGTGTGGCCATTTTCCTTTATTCTGAACGTGTCAAGGCTACTCTGCCTTGTAAGTTTGTAAAGGCCTAGAGTGTAGCCAAGTGTTTACTTATTTCCTTACTGACAGAACAAAAGTCTACCTTATGCAGAAGAGAACAAGGACCAAGCTGTACAATAAAAGCCAAGGGAAACAAATGCTTCCACTTCAAATGTAGAATATTTATCAGACTTTACATGAAGCCTCTGAACTGGCCACTATGACAGTGACAGCCATTTGCAGAATGGGATATTAAGTAATCCCCACATTCTTTATAGATAACATACCAACTGTGTAGTCAAATGGTTCTTGATTACTCTGAAACAATCAGGTCAGGAGACAAAAGTGAGGCTCATATTGCGTTTGACACACCAAACGCACCACTAGAGAGCACGACAGGCTGGGTCGTATAATCAAGGAAGAGACTGGGACACGGAGCTCGAAGGCCTAAGTGTTCCTTCTGCTCCATGTAATGCAAGTCTCTTAGCATGTTGCGACTTCCACTTCCTCAGAAATAAGACGGATATTATAATACACCCTCTACTGTTACAACCAAAGGGTTGTTGTAATGACCATACAATAAGATAATTGCAGCAATTTATTATAAAACTTCTTATGTATTATGAAGATTTACATGCAATACCTCACTCATCATTTCAACCCATTTTATACATGAAGAAACCAAGGCTCAGGTTAGCAAGTGACAAAGTCAAAATTCAAATATGTAAAGGCAATCAACAAAATGTTAAATGTCTCTTTTTAAAGTACATGACTGTCTAACCACTATGCTATGCACCTAAAACTAATAGGAAAATAATGCTGAATGTAAACTGTAATTGAAAAATAAAAATAAAAATATGTTGTATTTATCACTGGATAGTAGGGCATCCTCTTTAAAGGGGTCTTAAATACTGCTTCACATTTTGTTTACTAATTGAGATGGGGTACTGTTTACTCAAACACAGCATCTCAGCGTTAGAACTCCAAAGGTCAGAGGAGACAGGGAATGTTGCCTGCTGTTATTCTGTTTTTTTTTTTAAAGATTTTATTTACTTATCTTCAGAGAGGGGAAGGGGGAGAGAAACATCAATGTGTGGCTGCCTCCTGCACGCCCCTACCAGGGACCTGGCCCACAATCCAGGCATGCACCCCGACCAGGAACTGAACCAGTGACCCCGCGGTTCACAAGCCAGCACCCCGTCCACTGAGCCACATCAGCCAGGGCGCCTGCTGTTATTCTCTTTTTTTTTTTTTTTTTAATATTTTATTTATTTATTTTTTAGAGAGAGGGGACGGGAAGGAGACAGAGTGGGAGAGAAACATCAATGCATGGTTGCCTCTCATGTGTCCCCTACTGGGGACCTGGCCCGCAAGCCAGGCATGTGCCCTGACTGGGAATCGAACCAGCAACCCTTTGCTTCACAGGCCCGTGCTCAATCCAGTGAGCTACACCAGCCAGGGCCTTGCTGTTATTCTTAATCTAACAATTAGACTGTTGGAGAGCAGACAGTCTGGATAAAAGAATACCTCAACCAGCACACTGTCTCATTATCCAATATTCTGTAATTTTGAAGCAGAGAAAATAAAGGCTCAAGTTTTAATTGGACAGCCTAATTTGTTTAAGTATGATTTAATGACGCAATATAACAAAGCTGATAAGAGTGTGTGGGTTTTTTTTTAAGGTGAAATGGACCTGAGTGTGTCACTTAGTTGTATGACATATAACTTAATGTTTTTCAGGATCCATGTCCTAACATGTAAAGTAAGGATAATACAGTAAAACTTTCCAGACAGTGTCAAATTCATGAGACTATGTAAAAAAAAAGGACTTAGCATCAAGGCTGGCACAATAAATGATGATACTTTTCTGATACTGAAATACTGTTCGAGCTATGAAACTCCACAAGTATCAGCTTTTCAGTTCTGGACTGCTTTACCTGTAAACTCAATGTCCACAAAGACCTTGATTAGAGCTTCTGCAAGGTGGGGTGCATAGGGAAAGTTGCAAAACACACGTTTTCGGTGGAACACACTGGATACCAAGGGATTTGGGGTCTGATCCAGGTGGGGCATCACTGCTTCCAACACCTCAGCCAGTTTGGCCCTTAGGTGGGGATTCTTCATCCTGCATAGGGCAGAAAGCAAGATGAGCTGGAAGATTTTCTTTAAAAAGATTTTATTTTCTTTATTTGATGGTAACAATAAAGACTGAAGTTTAGTGTTTAAACCTGATATTAATGATGACCCTTCTATCTAGGCAGAGTAACTAAAGAGAGAGAATCTACGAAGAAAACTAAGAGACTGGGACAAAAAGGCAGCTTGAGCCTGGCTACTACAAGCTGGTTTATTTCAGCCAGGGCAGGCAAGCCAAAATTACTGACTGCTTTCCTTACTGACTCAAACCAACTGCGTTCCTCCACAACCCCCATTAATCTTGTCAACAGTTGCATTACATTGTACCTACTTAAATACAAAAAAAAATCAGCCTTCATTATAAAATCACATTTTCCAGAAGTATTATATTCAGAATCACTGACTACTTTTTTTTTCATTTTTTTCCTTGACCATGTAGGTGTTTCGGTCTATTGTGTTGCTTCTTTTATGCCAGATAAGGGCTGTTTGAAAACTCTCATTACTTTCATGATCACTTATTTCAGCCACTTTAGATTTTCATTTCTCCAAAATCATTGGTGTACACACTGGTGTGGAACCCTGGTCATGCGGTATTCTCAGGTGTGTTAAGTGTGACTGAAACCTTTTTCCTTCTTCTTAGGTAAAGCCTGGCTATTTGCAGATTTCTGAAGATCAGTGTTTGTAGCATTGCTTTTTAAATCTTTATGTAAAACCAGTGAAAGAAAATTGTAATTAATTTTTACTTAGAAGGAAAATTGTAATTAATTAGCTTTCTTAGCTGATCTCTTCCTGAGTAATTCTTCTTTCTTTTCAAATGGCTTCTCCATTCACAGCCTTTGAAGACATGTCTAGTTCTGGTTACACTGTCTGACTGCTGGATATGATGGCTTCTTAGATGGGCATGCCACTCTCTACGAACTTCCTCCTGTACTTTCCTGAAGCATAAAATAACACTTTAAGAAGGTAGTTGTTCATTGTTTTAGCAACTACCTTGGTAACATCTTCAGATTCAAACTCCATGAAGGCATAACCTTTTATTATTTGCAGTGTTTTCGCTTCTGGACAGTCAGAATCTCGTTATAGTGCCAAACTGGGAGAAAACGCTCAGATCTGGGTTTTGTAAAGCACTGGAGGTAAGTGGCCCATGTAGATTACTCGAGGAGAAAGTTTTTCTTTTTGTTGCTTCTGTTGCTTGGATGTGCACTGGTCTACCTAAGTCACCGTCTCCTTGTGAAATTTGGCATCCTCCTGCAGATTTAGGGACAGACCTGGCTTGGCTGGGCCTACAAAGACCACCATGTGAACAGTGTCCAAGCCAAGGAGTCACATTTTTATGACTATCTCTCCACAGGAATCAAAACATTCTATACCACCTACGCAGGGGAAAAGCAGGATTCTGCAGTTTTAAGTCTGTCAATTTCTGGGGCATAATGCAGGGGATACCATTCAACTTTTGAGATCACAGCTTATCAAGAATGAGGGTGAGTACTTAAGTCTGTGTTTAATTTTCAGCCATTCTGTGTACTTCTCTAGGATAAGACATTCTTTACTGCTTACCATTCTTTTTCACCTGGGCTGAACTTGCCTTTCCAAGCTTTCTGAAATCAAGGGCCAGGATATAATTATTTTACATCACTGACGATGCCTACTGAGTGTGCCTAAAATATGTCCTGATTTACATTTTCTCATTAGATCTGCTCAGCTCAGTGAAGGGTTGGTTTTTACCTACTTTTCACTGACATGGCTCTGGGTACTGTGGATCATTCTTTTCTTTGTGTAGCAAATCTTCATTTATATACACATTGTTTGTTTCCTTTGGCCTAGACACCAAAAAAAATCACGAGAAGCATCTCTACAGGTCAATGAATATCTTCCTTTGGTAAAGAAGACTAGGAGCTATGAATGAGAAAGATTTGAGTTTAGAAGTCATCTACCTAAGTTTATCGCTCATCCAACTCAGGATTTCAGGAGCAAACTGTATCATACAATTATTAAAAGATCATTAGCACCTGGCTGCCCCTGGCAAGGTTTCTGCATTAAGGTTAACCATTTTAACCAAGGACTAGCAATGCAATTCCTCTCAGGTACCTTATAGGCAAATTTGAATTCTCTGTGGGCAGAGTCCTTTGCCTCTCAAGAATGAGACTTTTTGGTTGCCCACAAGGATGGTCAGGTGATCCATTAATGTTAACACAACTTGTGAAGGCAACCCTTTATGAGTCAGACTTGTTTATTTCTCGGTTTATAAGTCTTCTGAATGTGTTGCAGCTCTAAACAGTGACAGTCAAGCTTTTAGCACTTCACCTTTCGACATTTCCAGTGAAAATGGTGATAAAGTGAAGGACGTGTTCCAGGGAATCTGCTGATGTCTCTAAGATGTCATCAGCAAAGCGGCGGAGAAAAATGAGGAAATCACCCAGGTTATCTGCAAAAAATTCTGAAAAAAATTGCATTGGAATTAGCCAAATATCTGACTCTTTATATTTACAAATTCTACACTGTACTCAATGAAGGCTAACAAAACCCAAATGTCTTGCAGGTACTAGGAATGGTGATAAGTTAATAAATGTAGAATCTCCTTTAAATGTGTCCATTTTAATTTTTATCCAAGTACATAGAAGAACAGTAGAGACACAAAAATATTGTTAATATACCAGTGCAGTTTAAGAAAGTATACCGATACAATATATTTCCACACTCAAGGATAACTGTATACTAAATAACCCTTTAGATGTATGAAGAATCTCGAGTAAAAGCTTCATTGGGTGACTGTGCCCACCAGTCCCCAGGACGGCCCTTACCTCCTGGTGTTCATGCCCTTGTGTGTCCCTCCTACACTCTTCCAGGGTACAAAACATACCTCGAGGCCGACAGAAGTGATGGTATGTCATTTTCAGGATTAGGTTATAAAAGTCAACAGCTTCCATTTTGGTCATTTGCTCTGGAGGAAGCCAGCTTCCATATCATGAGCAGTACTAAGGAGAGACTTGTGTGGTCTAGAAAACAAGCCACCAAGCAACTGAGGTCTGCCAGTAGCCACATGACTAACTAGGCTTGTAAGCAGATCCTTCAGTCCTGCTCGAGCCTTCAGATTCCTATGGCTTTGACTGTAACCTTATGAGACACTCAAGAGTCAGAACCATGCAGCTAAGCCGCTCCTAGATTCCTGACGCCATAGACACTGTGAAAGAATGTTGGCTGTTTTCAAGTTTCTATATTTTGGGGTAATTTGTTACTCAGAAATAGATGAGTAATACAATGATCAAGAAAGTTTTTGATTTAAAAAAAAAAAAGATTTTGTTTATTTATTTTTAGAGAGGGAAAGGGAGGGAGAAAGAGAGGGAGAGAAACATCAATGTGTGGTTGTCTCCCACGTGCTCCCTACTGAGGACCCGGCCTGCAACCCAGGCATGTGCCCTGACTGGGAACCAAACTGGTGACCCTCTAGTCGTGCTCAATCCACTGAGCTACATCCACCAAGGCAAGAACGTATTTGATTTTGATGGACAATACCTGTCAACCACTCACGGACATTATACACATATAATCTCTCTTCTGGGTTAACCAATAGGAGATGATTTTGTCCCCCCTAGAGAATAGCACAGGGTGAGTTAGATAAATTTCCAAGTTAAACAACAAACAATATTAATGATAGAAACTAACAGCTCTGAAAACCTTGGCTGCTCTTAGTCCTTTGAAGACTGTTTTCTGATATGCAGAGCAGTGAGGACGCAAGGCTGAGTCCAAAGCTGTTAGTTCCCCTATGCTTTCACCAGTATGAGTAGCTTGTCCAAAAACAGTTAAATAATAACTATGGAAAGTATTTTGCGGACTGAACTCCCAAAGTGACCCAGTTAAACTTGGAGGGCCGCAAACAGGAAGTTACTGAGGAAGACCCTACTCACCTGGCACATAAGCCAAAGAGCCGTAGCCATCTGGCAGAGGAAAAGTCAGCTCGATCAGCTGTGAGCCCTCATTGCCCAGGGCCAGCTGAACTAGTAGAACAGCCATGGACACCTGCAGATTCAGGCAGTTCTGCAGCATCTGTGGCTCAGTCATGGCAGTCTTGGTAGAAAGATAGATGGTCATCAGTCGTTCAAACTGCTCACGGAGGCTGTCACTAGCAGGGCTAGAACTTTGCTGAGCATCCCGCCAGGCAACCTGCAGCCGATGCAGATTTTGGTTGATTTTTACCATCTGATCGTGCAACCTGCCCCCAAGAAAGCAGAAGAGACGGGGTCAGGAAGTTCATATCGGAACAGTCGAGTACAGACCATTCTAGAAATACAAATCCTCATTTTTTTATTCTAGTATCTCTTTTAGTTGGTAGGGAGCTGCAATTGTGATGATACAGAAGGTACTCATAGAAATTATTGATAAGACAGAGACAGAGGGCATAATGCTGGAAAAATGTTACCAAGTATTCAACATAATTAAAGGTAATTACAAGTAATTAGCAGCCTCCAAAGAACATTAGCTTGGTTGAGCAGAGTGTAGATTGGGCTGTTATAAGACAAATAAATAACTATTAAGCAAAGTACAAGAAGCCCAGCACGAAAGTCTGACAACACACAAATGCAGTGATTGTACTTAGATGTGGTTAATGGACAGTCTGTCTGTGCTTAGAAGAAAACCAAGAGGTGAAAGAGGGCTCTACATTGGCAATGACCACATATAAACAAGAAGCCACCTGGAGTGCTTCCTGCTGTTCAATATTAAATTATCTTCCACAAAGGGTCAGTTAAATGTTCTCTAATGAAAGGAAGACCCATAATTCAATGCCATAGATAGTTTTCTCTGTGTGTACAGTCCAAAATCATCTTTGTTGGCCCTGTAGATAATGTCTGGAGTTAGGTAGTCTATATTGGGAAACTACATGACATTCATTTTTGTGTTTGAATCTAGGTGCTTGAACAGGTCAAAACACATGCTGAATTGTTATCTCTTGTCTCATTTAAAACGCCAATGAGAGGGATAAAAAACTCTCTAATAAAAATTTAATTTCATTTTTCAAGAAATCTGAAAAGTGCTCTGTGTCCATTTAAGTATCCTGAGACGGTATTAAAAACTGCTATCCTGCCCTGGCTGGTGTGGCTCAGTGGATTGAGTGCCTGCCTGTGAACCAAGGGATAGCCAGTGTGATTCCTGGTTGGGGCACATGCCTGGGCTGCAGACCAGGTCCCCAGTAGGGGGCACCTGAGGGGCACGAGAGAACCGCACATTGATGTTTCTCTCCTCTTTCTTCTTCCCTTTTCTCTGAAAATAAATAAAACATTAAAAAATGGCTATCCTTAATATTCCTACTACTGTAACTGTGAGTGAGTAGTTATTTTCTCTTATTTATACTTGTAGTCAACAATCGGCTGAATCAGAAGGGGGGAAAATCTAGAATGACTATAGTCAGCTAGAACCAGGCCCATTTTTTAATGTCATACACTCTAGTTCTCAAGTCTTCATACTTCTAGACTCCTGTTTATCTTCGAAACAAGGATTTTTGTGGTCCAAGTGATCTTATTGGAATCCCTTATAAACATTCCTTTAATTTTATCAATTTTGTCTCTACATCACAGAGTGGAGCTTGGTCTTTTTTCATCTGGAGTTAATAAGTAGTGAAAATTCAAGAGCAGAAAGTAAAATATTAAATGAAAACAATTCTATTTTCACAGATGACAATAGGAAGATAGTGATTTAAAAATCTGCAAGTTTAGAGAAAAATATGAGGAGTGTATTTTTAATTTTAAAAAGCTTAACAGGTCAATAATTAAAAAGTTAATTCAAGTTATCTGGACTGTCAATTCAGGAAAACACAAATACATGCATATACGCCCTTTTGCTACTAGATTCCAATGTAAGCCTTCAGAAGAAAGTGAGACTGTATTAAGACTCACATTGAACTTTCTGATTATCAGTGTAACTAAACAGTTCTTTCCTAATGACATCAGAAGAGTTACCTGTGGAATCCCAGGTATAAGGTATACTCTGTGAGGACAAGGTTCTCTGTTACGAGGTTGTAATTCTGGGGAAACTTCGGCTCCTGTACAGCTGGGATCAAACAGGTTTCCTTGTCCAAACCTTAAAGAAGTCAAAAGGAACAGTAAATGGCTAGCCGACGACATCTGTCGTGGTCTCTAGGGCCCCTAACTCTAGTTCAGCTCCCACACCGCTACCAGTGATTTCTTCTTCTTCTTTTTTTGTAATATCTTCTTATCACATTACTACTCCTTTGTCTAAGAATATCTTTTGGCTTCTCACTATCTATAAAAATGCAGTTAAATTTCTTTAGCTTGATTATGAAATCACCGAAAATTAAAAGAAATACTAGATAACTGTGGATTTTTCAAGAATTAGACAATGAGTCATTTGTATCTATTTTGTGCTTTTCTGTATTTAAGATTGTTTGCTTTTGAACATGTATTACTTCTATAGCTAAGAGAGTTACAAAACTGGGAGGAAATATGCACACAAAATTAAACACGATTCATTCTGAGTGGTAGAATTATAAATGCTTTACTTTCTTTTCACTTCTCTACATCATTAGAGTCTTCTCTCCCCTGGCCACAATCTTCTGCCTCCCCAGACTCACTTCCTGCCATTCCCATACCTTTGCCTTCCCCCACCTGCTCCTAGCTTCCGCCCCGACGACCTTTTCACTATCACTTAGTCAACCCTCTCCATACCTTTGTGCCTTTGTATTTGCTACTCCCTCTGTACAAAGGGATGCTTTTGCTTCTTTGCCTGATAAACCCATCTCATCTCTCGTGGCTCAGCTGTGAAAACCTCTAACTTCTGTGGAATGTATTGCTCACTCTTTCCTCTGTGTTCCCATAGCTTTGTCATATATTATTTTATGATCATCTGTTAATGTATCTGCCTTCTTCTGGAGGTTTTGAATTTATAAATGACAGGGACTGTGCTTTATTTATTTTTAAAAGAAAGAATGAATGAATACCCAAGGCTGCCAAATTCAGAGAAAAGGTCGCACTAAAGCACAATATCTAAAAGCTACCAGTTTTATTTTTAAGTCTGTCCTTGTAAAATTTATAATGGCTCTTGTCTGCCTCATCTTCTATCAGAAAGAGGCACCTTTGTGGGAAAGAGTATGGACACGAGCGCCTTAGATGTCACTGTCACACACACACACACACACACACACTCTCTCTCTCTCTCCCTCTCTCTCTCTCTCTCTCTCTCTCGGGAAGCCCAGTACTCCCCTACCTCTCATGTGTACATTTTTAATTTTTCGTTCTTCATCATTCAACTCCTTCAGGGCACAGTAAGTGGGATTAAAGGTGAGGAGACGAGAGGATCTGGGTTTGCAAAATGGCTGGCACAGCTTCAGGAGAGCAGCACCCAGATTCAGAAAGAAGGCATCCGAGGCATACATTTGGAAGAAGATTTCTGGCATCTGATTGGCCCAAATCTTGGTGCGGCCTGCATTTGCATGCAAACAGTTTCCAAGCCACGACAAGATACAGTGTTTGGTTTCTGGAGATAGCTGGAGTAAGTTCTTCAGCATCTGGTAGATCTTTTCATGGAACTGAGCCATGAACTGTTTAACCAGAAAACATAACCACAGAATATTCCAGTTTCACAATCCTAATATCTGTTACTCCCAAACCTTAGCCACCAGCAATTTCTAAAAATATGTCAATCCCAATCTTTTTCCTCACTATCCTTGTGCCTTACCCCAAGTTCTGATTAAAAATTTTTTTCTGGGCACTTATGAGAGATTTTCTGATGAACTGCCAAACTGCAGATATAGCATTTACAGTAGGGTCAGTAATCTGTTTCTGCAAAGGTTAAATGATAAATATTTTTGGCTTTGCATGCCATATGGTCTCTGTAGCAACTATTCAACTCTACCGTTATGGCATGAAATCCAGCCATAAACAACACGTGCAAATAGGCAAGGCTGTGTTCAATAAAACTATTTACAAAAATAGATGGCAGGCAGGGTTTGGCTACTGCTGTGATTTGTCAACCTGTGCTTTAGACAGTTATGATGGTGGGAGATTTAAACCACCCCCAATTCAACGGTTTACTGCCTCATGTTGGCCAGATTTCTACTATAACTTATGCTAAGAAGCCCAAATAGAGAGGACACAGGAAGGAGGGAAATGGAAAAACTGGTTTATAGTCTGGAGTTCAGTCAGAAGATTCAGGAGCTAAAGGGATAAGAAATCCTTTGGTGAGAAAAACAAGGGTTGAAAGGAAGAGGCTGTGCTACAACCCAGGACAAAGAAGAGCAGCAGCTGACTCTTTAAACCATACTGAGGTTCATCCTTGGCTCTTAGCACACGCTATACAGAGGGCAACTTCTTTACATGATTATAGTAGAAAGCCAACTAGATCACCCTGTTTTCCCAAAGGGGCTCGAGCAGCCATATCTGCATCTGCTTCTGAGGACCTCTACTTAATCTAAGATGGGGGCTAGTATAGACTGTAAACAGTTCCACCTGATGGATGTTGGCCTCTTGTACTTTGATCTCCTGGGGACTGGAACGAGATGGATTCAAGAAATAGCCATGATTTTCTACTACACCCGGAGTCTTTAACAAGCAGGAGATATTCAGGATTACTCCCAGCAAGGTCTTCTGGTACATCTGCCCGTTGCTAAGATCCTTGGGTTGAATGTATTCTACA
Source organism: Carollia perspicillata (assembly GCA_004027735.1). Lineage (NCBI taxonomy): Eukaryota > Metazoa > Chordata > Mammalia > Chiroptera > Phyllostomidae > Carollia > Carollia perspicillata. The sequence goes on from PVKM010008428.1 coordinate 14,696, forward strand.
AATACCTGTAGGAGAAGGTAAGTCCTATTTATTTGTTTGTATGATGACATACCGTGTTTTGCCATGTATAATGCACACCCACGTTTTTGGCCCAAATTTTCAGGAAAAAAATTGTTAAAAAAAGTTCTTTAGACTTTATTTATTTGTTTATTTTGAGAGAGAGGGGAGGGCAGGGAGAAAGAGAGGGAGAGAAATATCAACGTGTAGTTGCCTTTTGAGTGCCCCCTATTGGGAACCTGGCCTGCAACCCAGGCATGTGCCCTGATTGGGTATCGAACATGTGACCCCTTGGTTTTCAGGCAAGCACTCAATCCACTGAGCCACACCAGCCAGGGACATTTTAATGTTTTAATCCAATTATTTTTTATATTCAGAAATGAAAATGATTATCGTATTCCAGAGTATTATTTTGCATACAGATATCAGTACTGCTTTCTAGAGTTATACTTTTAATACATTAAGCACAAATAAAGGAATTAAAAACATTTATATACATATGGAATTAGTACTACCCATGTATAACACACATCTTTATTTTTCCCTCAAAAATTTGGGCAAAAAAAGTGAGCATTGTACATGGCAAAACACAGTAAATGTGATGGGGTGAGTGGGCCTCAAAAAGTTAAGTCTACACAACAACTAATACATTTTTCTCTTATTCAATAGGTAATATTATAATGCCATCAGAATAGGGAAGTATAAATTATTAAATCTCCAGCTCAACTATTTATATACCACCTTTCAGATTTACCTTTGCCATATCCTTTTGCCTAGTGAAATAGAGAAGAATATCCAGATATGAATACAACAGGATCTGGCAGAGTTCCACATCTTTTATTCGGCCCAATAAAATATCAAACACTGGAATCATGACTTCTGGAAATGTTCGAACCTCCTCATCCAATATCAAGGCTTCAATGACCTCTTCCAGAAACTCAGTTACATCTTCAAAATCTACGAAAAGGCAGATGAGAGAGAAAGGAGGTCATAAAGATTTTTATATATGCTTTTGATAATTCTACTAATATTCAACCTCAAAGGTGAAAGTATGAACTCTCTTCCTTAATTTTTATTGGAACCATAGTGGCTCTGAGACTTTCCAATGCACTTAGAGAATTTTAAATTTGGAAATCAAAATGTAGAAGCTCACAGATTTTGCTTATGTACTCACGGGCTCCTTGGATGGCTTCCAACATCAAATCTACCAGTTGCTCATGGATGTTTTGATCAACATACATCTCTGGGGTGAGAAGAACTGTTCGTGTATTGGACACAGTGAGGTTCCTGCACTGCACTGCGAAGGGGAGCAGGTTCTCTGGAACTTTGGTGATCTGGAAACAGCATAAAGGAGAAAGGGAGAGTCTAGTTCTATGACCTGGAATGAGGGTGTACACAGCAAAGAGAATGGAAAAGATATTGTGTTCCAAAACAATACTGCTCTCCCTTGGGTGCTTGAAAATTCATGAGAATTCATTCTTTGGTTTAAGAAATCACCTACTTATTAGAATTCCAGTCCCGGAAACGACCAAGCTTGTTCTACTCTGTTATTTACACCTCAGGGGAAATGAATTCATCGGACCTTTTTTAAGTGTGTGATTTTTTAAAAGAGGTTTGTAGAGAGAACAAGAAACTCTGGTTCACTAGCGAAAGGAGTGGATCCCAAGCCACAGAAAAAAGACTAAAATTTTAAAAGGCCAACTAATAGGGGCTAATATCTAGTTACAGATGTACTATGATGTATATAAACTGATATGAAAGACATTGATCTAACTCTCTGGCTTACATGTTAAAGTCATACCCAAAAAGACAATATAGTATGCAGTGGGAATTATTATTATTACCTCTTCCTTGGCTCTTTGGAAGCAGGAATAAAGATAATAAAAAATGTGCCTCTCCCCTGCATCTCTATCAGCAGACAGATTTAATGTTGTAGAGGAAGTCATGTTAATCAAGTGGTTGCCTGGATCTTGAAGTAATAAGCGAGCAAAGACAGCCTATTAAGAAAAACAAATAAACAAAAACAATAAATCACTGCAAAGTTAACCCTAGACCATCAAGATGTAAAGGGTAATTCTGACACAGGTTATTGCAACAGTCACAGGATATAGAGAAATTTTCCCTACTAAATAGGGAAAATAGGACCCAGTGTCTAATTACTTTAGAAAATATTATATATACAACATAATTGTGTATATTTAAAGTTATCCTAAATCAAGCTTAAGCGTATAGCCCCTAGCACAGAATAAGCATGAAAACAATATTTGCTGAAGGGTGTAGAGAATCACCAATTAAACTTACATGAAATCTACTATTCTGTGTGATTGCTGATCTCACTCAGACTTTATTATGAAGGCCATTTTTGTTTTTGTGGTTATTTCTTTGTCTTTGGACATTTTTAAACTAAGTATCTTATTGCTGTCCTATTGCCGTTGTCCCAATGTTTGCCCCTTTGCTCTCTTCCGCTCAGAAACCCACTACCCCCATCAATCCCCACCCTGTTGTCCATGTCCATGGGTCATTCATACATGTTCCTTGATTAGTCCCTATCTCTTCTTTCCACCCTTGTCCCCTCCCCCATCCCCTCTGGCTGCTGTCAGTCTCAGTCTGTTCCTTGTTTCCATGCCTCTGGTATTATAAAGGTAATTTAAACACACACAGTTAAACTACAAATTGCCAAGTGTCTTCCCTACCAAAGTTTTATTCTTTTAATGTTACTTAGGTACCTATGAGGTAAAATGCCTGTTTTGATTTTGGGAAAGATATAAAGAAGAAAGAAATAAGATGACATTTTAATTGGCCTTAATGGGTAGATTCGGACATGTGGCCATGGACGATAAGATTCCAAAAGATGAACACAACAAACAATGGAAGAGATGGAGGTAAGCAAAGTAATGGCTGGAGAAAGGTTAGCAGAGTTCAACCGCATGGCTAATTTTTGTTGAAGGCACACATAAGGAGCATATGAATGTTACCTGCTCAACGTTGTTCATATCGAGCCAGTCTTGATCTTCGAGGTCTACTGCCATTTCTTCCAAATACACACAGCGGCTGGGGATACCATTCCCACTTTTCAAGCTTGGGTCACCTGGGAAATGGTTTTAATCTGGTAGGTTAAGGATAATGCTTCTGTTTTATACAGACGACTGATCTTGACAGCACTTCTCTTGAACTCCAAGTTTGACTCAGATAATATCAGAGTGATCTTGACTTATAAAGCATTATCTAAAGATTTCAATCCCCCTGCCCCACTAGTTAAAGAGCATGGGCTTATTACAAACCTAACATCATGGTATTTAACGAGTAAATCCCAGCCCTGGCTGGTGTGGCTCAGTGGACTGAGTGCCATGCCAGCCTGCAAGCCAACGGGTCGCCGATTCAATTCCCAGTCTAAGGCACATGCCTGGGTTGTGGGCCAGGTCCCCAGTAGGGGGTGCACCAGAGGCAACCACACACGGATGTTTCTCCCTCCCTTCCCCTCTCTAAAAATAAATAAAAACATCTTAAAAAATGTTGAACAAAAACAGTAAATTCCAGACATTAGTACTAACTGTGGGTTTAACGGCAGATAAGGCACAGAGGGAAAACACCACCTCATACATCTAGGGGTTTCCATCTAAATGTTTAGGTGACCCCGGAGAAGAAAACGGACTCACTCCCATTTCCTCTTTAAGGTAGTAAAGGCGAATGGCTACGTAGCCCAGTCAGCATCAAAACGGGAATGAAAGTTCCCTCTGTGTCTAAGTACTGATTTTAGGTTATATCAGAGCTTCAGTGAAATATAAGCCTTGTGTTCTGTGGAGCACAGTGGGTTTGTTTAACTATTAGATACAACAGATTTCTAACAGCAGGCCCCTAGCCCAGGAAGGAAGGGCATAGTAATGAATAGACTGGCTGCGAGTCTGTAACTCACTATTGTCCAGAGTAATGAGGAAGATCCTTTGGATCATGTGATTGATGTTGAGTTGCTCACATATTTCCTGCTGTGAACGGAACGAGTGGCTAATCTCGGCCACAGAGTAATCAAATTCATCCAGGCTCTCTGACACACTATTATCCGAGTCATCCGGGCTAGCTGGGAGTTCATCTGTCAAAAAATGTAAGCCATTAACAGTTAGACTCCTCTTTTTAAAGAGAACCATGCATACTGTCAAAAATAATAAATGTAACCAAGAGGAGGATAATTTTGCATGTGAAACAAGTTAATCAGCTAATTAGTGAACATCTCAAATCAGGCAACATTAAAAAATTGAGATATAACATTATTTACTTTCAGGTGTGTAACATAAGACTCAATATCTGTATATATGGAGAAATGATCACCAAACTAAATCTAGTTAACATTCATCACCATACATAGTTGCAAATTTTTTTCCTGTGATAAGAACTTTTAAGATTTACTCTATTAGCAACTTTCAAATATGTAATACCATATTATTAACTATAGTCAACATGCTATACAATTACATCCCCATGGACTTATTTTGTAATTGAAAAGTCCTTACCTTTTGATCCCCTTTCAGCCATTATGCTCACCCCCACTCTCCACCTGTTCTCTGTACCTATGAGCTCTTTTTTCCCTTCTAAAATATTTTTATTTATTGATTTTAGAGAGAGGAAGGGGGAGTGGAGGGGGAGGGGGAGAAATAAAAAAGATACATTGATTTGTTGTTCAAATCAATTTACGCATGCGATTATTTACGCATTCATTGGTTACTTCTCGTATGTGTCCCAACCAGGGACTGAACACACAACATTGGCATATTGGGATAATGCTCTAACCAACTAAGCTACCCTGCCAGGACTTTTAAACATTTCACATATAAGTGAGATCATACAATATTTGTTTATCTGACTTATTTCACTTAATATAATACCCGCAAGATCCATCCATGTTGTCACAAAAGGTAAGATTTTCTTCTTTTTTATGGCTGAATAGTATTCCATCTTATGTATAGATCACATTTTCTTTATCCATACTTCTGTTGAAGGACACTTAGGTTGTTTCCACATCTTGGTGTTTGAAAATAATACTGCAATGAACATAACGGTGCATGTATCTTTTCGAGTTAGTGTTTTTGTTTTCTTTGGATAAATACCCAGAAGAGGGATTGTTGCGTCATATGATAGTTCTATTTTTAATTTTTTGAGGTATCTTCACAGTTTCTGTAGTGGCTGCATCAATCTGCATTCCCACCAACAGTGCAAAAGAGTTCCCTTTTCTTCACTTCTTCACCAACATTTGTTATTTCTTGTCTTTTTGATAACAGCCATTCTGGCAGATGTGAGGTGATATCACACTGTGGTTTTAATTTGCAGTTTAAATGATAGGGATATCAACTGTCTTTTTCATGTATATTTTGGTCATCGGCACTATTTGGATCCTCTGCCTACTTTTTAATTTGATTATTTTTGTTTTTTTAAAATATATTTTATTGATTATGCTATTACAATTGTCCCATTCCCTTTATTCCCCTCCCAACCACATTTCCCTCTTCAGTTCATGTCCATGTGTCATACATTTAAGTTCTTTAGCTTCTACATTTCCCATACTATTCTTACCCTCCCTGTCTATTTTCTACCTACCCTCTATGCTACTTATTCTCTGTACCTTTTTCCTTTCTCTCCCCCTCCAACTCCCCTGTTGCTAACCCTCCATGTGATCTCCATTTCTGTGGTTCTGTTCCTGTTCTAGTTGTTTGCTTTTGTTTTTGTTTTAGGTGTGGTTGTTAATAATTTCGAGTTTGCTGTCGTTTTACTGTTCATATTTTTTGCCTTCTTTTTCTTAGGTAAATCCCTTTAACATTTCATAAAATAAGGGCTTGGTGATGATGAACTCCTTGAACTTGACCCTATCTGAGAAGCACTTTATCTGCCCTTCCATTCTAAATGAGAGTTTTGCTGGATAGAGCAATCTTGGATGTAGGTCCTTGCCTTTCATGACTTGGAATACTTCTTTCCAGCTCCTTCTTGCCTGGAAGGTCTCTTTGGAGAAATCAGCTGACAGTCAGAAATCTTATGTGAACTGCTTTATAGGTAACTGTCTCCTTTTCTCTTGCTGCTTCTAAGATTCTCTCCTTATTTTTCATCTTGGATAATGTAATTATGATGTGTCTTGATGTACTCCTCTTGGGTCCAAGTTCTTTGGGACTCTGTGAGCTTCCTGGACTTCCTGGATATCTATTTCCTTTGCCAGATTGGGGAAGTTCTCCATTATTTGTTCAAATAAGTTTTCAATTTCTTGGTCTTCCTCTTCTCCTTGTGGCACCCCTATAATTAGGATGTTGGAACATTTAAAAATGTCCTGGAGGTTCCCAAGCCTCTCCTTGTTTTTTTGAATTGTTTCTTCATTCTTTTCTGATTGGATGTTTCTTTCTTCCTTCTGGTCCACACCATTGATTTGAGTCCCAGTTTCCTTCCCATCACTATTGGTTCCCTGTATGGTTTCCTTTATTTCACTTAGCATAACCTTCATCTTTCCAATTTGTGATCTGATTGAACCAAATCTGTGAGCATCCTGATCACCAGTGTTTTGAACTGTGCATGGGATAGGTTGGCTATCTCTTTACTGCCTAGTTGTATTTTTCCTGGAGCTTTGATCTATTCTTTCATTTGGGCCATTTTTTTTTTGTTTCCATGTGCTTGTTATATATAAGGGGCGGAGCCTTAGGTATTCACAGGAGCGGGGCAACTCACATTACTGTGTTGTCATGCTGTTTGTGGGGAAGGGGTGTGAGAGGAAACAATATTGCTTGCTCTGCTCTCTGCCAGATTTCAGTCACTTCTCCTGCTATCCACAAGGAAAGTGGGCCCTTATGGTGCTAATTTCCAGGTGGGCTGGCTTGTGTACATTCTAGGACCGTCTGGGTTTTTCCAATGAACTCTCTTGTGAGGCTGGGAGTTTCTCCAGCTGGTGCCTTTAACCCCCACAGGTGTTTTCAACCAGAAGTTTGAGGCTTTATTTCCCTGCAATGGAGCCCTGGGCCGCGCAGTCCGCCTCGCTCCCCAGCCATTCCTCTGGTTTATCTGTGTGCGAATGCGGGACTGCCAGCTCCACCAACCACTGTCTCACTGGGTCCGCCAGCTGCCTTGCTGGGTGCTGCCAGCTGCCCTCTCCACCCAGTTGTCCGTCTCTGCCCCAGCAATGGTCTGGATGAATGTGTCTTCTTTAACTCCTTGGTTGTCAGACTTCCATACAGTTCGATTTTCTGGCAGTTCTGGTTGTTTTTTGTTTTTAAATTGTTGTTGTCCTTCTTTTGGTTGTGCGAGGAGGCACAGTGTGTCCGCCTGCGCCTCCATCTTTGTCGTAAGTCTGTTTTTTGTTTTGCTATTGAGTTGTATTAGGCAATATCTTGACTACAAGACTCTGAAGTCCCTGGCTAAATGTCCTACCACTTTTTACAAATCAAAGGATAAAAAAATAGTTTTATTCTTTCTACTCATAATTAAGTATACTGCACATTGCCAAAATTAGCAACATGATTTTCCCTACAGAATCTTAGGAATAAAAAATTACCTAGTAGACCAGTATGCCTTTAATTATTTTAAATATATGGCCTTTTCCTGATTTTAAGAGAACAAATTTGTTTTGTTTACTTTTATTTCATTTTTTAGTATTACATGTTATTAAATATCTGCATGCCACAAAATTATCCTATTGCAAGTTACCTAAGAAATGAAAAATCACTTAATAACTGGCTTTCTACACCTTAGTTTGGTTGAGAAACTCTTACAGGGAAATAGAAGGTATCTAATAAGCACTTACTTCAGTACTCACTACACTGAGCAGTTTTGAGCACAAGAAGAAAATCTGTGACTGTGAAGACTGTTTTATAACTTGTTCAAGGATTTCTTCAAAATGAATACTTTATATGAATAAGTCATATAATTATTCAGATTTGTTTGGTGATGTCTAAGCTTCAGAAGGTTTGTGAAGAAATCACACAGAAAAGGAATCACTCCAATGTAATTAAATGCTAATTTTTAAAAAAGTATCCTTGAACACAGTGGTTCCACACTTTAGCATGTATCAGAATTTCTGGGGATGAGGGGGGTACTTTTTAAACTATAGGTTGCTGGCCCACTCACAGGGTTTCTGACAAGTTTCTAGGTGTTGGTGATGGTGTTGGTATGGGCATAACACTTTAAGAATCACTGTTTTAAGACATATTCTCCAGAATTCACACTACTAAGCAATGCCCATATACCTTTGCTTTTTCTAATAGTAAATAAATAAAAGAACATTTCATATATGGCCCCATCAAACTTTAAATTTTCAGGCTTTTGAAATGTCCTACTTAAATGGAATAAAATATGTAATATACTCATCTTGGCTCATAATAATTCCCATGAATTCAAAAGACAGAACCACAGGATAGTCCCGTACTGGATAATCTGTGACTATATGAAAACATTTACTTACAAAATACACAGTAACTTTAGGGCACAGGGATCTTGCTCCTATCTCATCCATGCTTCTTCCCTTTAGAGAATCCAACACAAAACCATGGAGAATGTGAACGTGACCTATCATGAATGTATGCATAAATGTCACAGTGTATTGTCATACTTCAGATTCAGAGTCAGGAACCTCTTCATCAGAGCAGCAGTAATACTCCATAAAACATATCTGTCCATCTTCATTTCTAATCATATACTGTAATGAGAGGAATCCTCAGTTATCTATCCAAACAGATACCTTGCAAGACAGGACTAATACCTTTGCAGAGGGTTTCAGTAAAGAAATCTTGTATCTGTTGACCTGGGTCTGAGTACAATTAAATGATTTCATCAAATCAGAATTTTTGGGATAGTCAACATGGGAGCTTCCTGCATTCCCAAAAGAAGATCGCCTGAAATAAGACCTGTCAGGAAATGGTGATCTGTAGGACTTCACTAGTCACATCCTATTAGGAAAATGCGTCACCGAACACCCTTCTGACTGCAGAATAATTTTATTAATAACATTGGTGCTGTGGAAATCAAAATCCAGAGTTTCCTCAGGCTCTTGAGTATCAATTTTATAGACTATCACCACTCCTTCTTCCAGAAATTGCATCAGAGGTAACCATAACCTGGGTAACGTATTCAAAGTGCAGTTACAACTCCCTGGCTTAGGACTTGATCCAAGAATAGATAAGCAGTATAAAAGGGCAGTCAAATTAATTAAAAAGTGACAGGCTCTTCCTGAGCTTTAAACTCTTAAAATATTCCAGCCTGAATAAAAGCATTTGCCTGCACACACTTTGCATTTTCCATTGTAACCTTGATTCCTTTTTTAGTAGCAAAACACATGGCATGTTCTCAGAAATAAAATCCTTCAGGACAGTGGAGAGATTCCTAATGTTGTTGAAGCTGGCCACCAAGCTGTGGTCACTCTTCTCTGGGATCTGTGGGTTTATCGGGGCATTGTCCATTGCACGGTTGGCCTGGAGGGATGCTCTTGGTGCCAAAACCTGCTCCTGTGGACCAGGAAACACCTTTATGGTGGGGTCTGGATGCCTGAGACCCCTTCCCAGCCAGGTTACTGGGGAAGTGAGATGAAACTCCTGGAGAAATGCGGAGGAAGTAAAACGGCCAGAACACATATGTTTTAATGATTCCAAATTGTATAGGAAAATATAATGTAAATAGTCTCTTATAATAAACTAGTTCCCTATGGACAACCCCTTAACTTAGCAAAGCTTTCCATATTTTTTCCCTATTCTGGTGCTACTGTTTATTTCTGTGATTTTTAATTTTTATAAAAGTGGGATCATACTGCACATACTGCTGCTCAGCTTGCTTTTTAAACATAATCAGCACCAACAACTTTCTCTGTTAAGTCATTTATAGGCCCACCTCATTCTTTCAACAGCTGCAGTGCAGTGCACTGTATGTATGCACTGTGATGGATGCAGTGCACTGTATGTATTCATTGTATGTATGTACTGTATGTATGCAGTGCATTGTGATGGATGCAGCGCAATGTATGCACTATATGTATGCAGTGCACTGTATGGATGCAGTGCACTGTATGTATGCACTGTGATGGATGCACTGCACTGTATGTATTCATTGTATGTATGCACTGTATGTATGCAGTGCACTGTACGTATGCACTGTGATGGATGCACTGCACCATATGTATGCACTGTGATGGATGCACTGCACTGTATGTATGCACTGTGATGGATGTAGTGCACTGTATGTATGCACTGTGATTTGTATGTATGCACTACTTCTCAGCTGATAAGCATTTTGGTTGTTACTGGTTTTTCATGATTTCACAGTGCACCGCAGAGACTATACTCTTTTTGTGCGCTTGTATGAGTATTTCTGTAGGCTAAATTTGTAGAAGTAGAATTGCTAGGTTTAAGAACTGGAACATTTAAAAGTTAATGTATACTATCAAATTATCTCAGATATACCGTATTTTTCAAACCATAAGACACACCTAGGTTTTAGAGGAGGAAAATAGGGAAAAAAAATTTGAAGCAAAAAATGTGGTAAAATATTTAATAACATAAATAACATAATATTTCACCAATGTCAATGTAAACAGAACTCAACAGCAGCATTAACAACCATTATTCCTCCCAAATTTGGGGGCGGGGAGTGCATCTTATAGTCCAAAAAATATGGTAGTGCTCTAATTTACATGCTTATATGAGAAAACACCTGTTTAAATCTTCACAAATATCATAGGTAAAAAGAAATACTATCTAATTGTTTTAGTGAGCATTTCTACTTAGTGAGACTGACTTTTAAAATAATTTGATAATATATACATTGCTTGTGAATACTTTTTTCTTTGTGATTTGTTACTTTTTTCTTATTGATTAAATCCTTTTGCTTTTTTATAAAGCAACTTAAAAGACTGCCTCTCAGCACTGCACTTGTGGTGAATGAGTATAAAAGTAGTATTGTCACTAAAAGCCACACATAGGTCTGTATATGCTTTTCGTCACAGGCAAAATGGTTGTTTGGAAAGTCCAGGCAAAACTCTCAGAAGAGTTGCTTCAGTGTGGTGAATTGAGTAAAAGGGAAGCCCAACATATGAGGCCCAAAGTTTTGGCAGCATACTAAGTGCTGGTGGAAAAGAAAACAGGTTAGACGTGGTGGCATGATAAACTCAGCGTAAACAAACTAAGATGATGAGATGCCAAAATAGTTACAGAAGGGCATGCACCTGATTTGTCCCCACTGCTTAGTGCTTACAATGCTCCCAACCCTAGCCAGCCTTATTTCCATGTGCAGTCAGAAGGACAAGTGTTCTGCCACTCTATTCATATCCGTTAAGTTCTGTGAATTCCAAGAGTGATAGGAGCTAAGAACCTACTTAGCAAAATTTCCCCCAACCACGTACTCATAAATTTCATTTCCTCATTTTTCCTATTCCTCGTTCTCCTTTCTCACCTACAATCTCCTAATCCAAGGTTTCTCTTTCTGAGACAGTATCCTAGAAATCTGGGAGAGGTTTCAGAGACTGAAACCCAGACCTGCCTCTTTCTGCCATATTAAAAGTCAGCGTTAAGACTCACTGCTGCCCTGACTGGTGTGGCTCAGTGAGCTGGGCACTGCCCAGCAAACTGAACGGTTGCCGGCACAGGCCTGGATTATAGGCCAGGTCCCTGGCTGGGGGTGTGCAAGAGGCAACCAATCAATGTTCCTCTCCTCTCTCCTCTCTCTAAAAATAAATAAATAAAATCTTTAAAAAAAGAAGACACACTGCCTGTTGTTCCTCTCCTGGTCTCTCTGGAAGCATGTGGTTATGAATACACTCCCAGGAAGTCGGCATTCTATTCACTTCTCCCTTGCTTCAACCATCACCCCGTCTACAGCTCATCTGCCTTGCCCTTACCTCCTTTGTATTCAATCCTAAACAAACAGCAAGGTCACAACTCAGCTACACATCTGAACACTTTTGAAAGAAACTATATAGAGGGAAAATATAAACATTTCTTCCTTCCTAAAAAGAAAAATACTATTATTCTTTTTGCAGGTAATAAAAGGGGAATAATTTCTGGCTTGAAGAACTGTAAATACCCTCTGAAGACCAGTAAGTTTGAGAAACATCATCCTAATTCTTCTCGCCTATATGTTTTCTCACAATAGGAGATTAGGCTTGATCTTATATTTTGGTCCCAGGTGAGGAAAACCATTATTTTTCTGATCAATGAGATATTATTGTGATTTTCTTTTTCACATTAAGTCTAGGGATCCTATTTTCTTGGAAGTCCATTGTAATAGCAGTAAGCTATGACAGTGGTCACTCCATGGAGTAGAAGAAGCATTTCACTTGAGATAGACTCTATAGTACTGGGCTTGAGAACAAATCTAATTTATCCCTCTACAGGCCAAAAAACTTTTATAATTTTTCCTTATATGCATCTGTTTTCTATAGTTCCATGTGACTTGCTTTCCATACCTCTGCCTACAACTTTAGTTTCCTATGTTAAAAAAAGATTTATTTAAATATCTTTTACTACGCAATTTAAAAAATAAACCAGCTCGACAGTCTGGGGTCACAACCCTGTTACTACAGAACCATCTGTTATCTGGTCTCTTTTTATGCAGGGGAGGACAGGGAGGAAAAGACTCCAAAACAAAACAAAATAAATGACAAAAGTGAACAATCACCCACTCCCATTCTGCCCTAAACAAAAAGAAGTTCTGCTTCAAACTTAAATTCCGATTGTAATTAAGGACCCAAAGAATGTTTAATTTGGGAAGACCCATTCTAGGTCATCTCATCTGTGCTACTGGCTCCTCCACATACCAGAGTGCTGCTTCAGCTGCTCCTTTTGGATTGCTGCAAAATGCTTGGCATCAGCGAGGGAGCCAAAAAGAGCAGCAAAGGGGTTACTTGAGATGTTGTTGTTATTCTCCTGGTCTGTCATTTCACTTTAAAGTGTCCTCCATTCAGACCTGGGGGAACGGCTACAGAAAGGACAGGTATTAGACACAGAAGGTCAGATAACACAGCAGTTGTAACATACCCCTAGTTGTTTCTTTTTCCATTTCTCAAATATATCATGTTTTTAAAGGCTTTGGTAAGACTTGAACATTCCTATTCCAAGATTTAAGACATTCTGGCAAAACAGTGACAAACTTACCAACTGGATGAGTTGGCCTGCTTTGGGGCTGGCTAAGACAAAAACGCTTACAAAGTGTTCAGCTGGAATTAATTTATCTGTTGACATGTTTCTATTTGTTATACCTTTAAAAAACAGGTTAAGTAGGAAGAAAAAAGAGGGAACTCACCTATTAATTGTAACAACGTGACACTTAAAACTAATACAAGCAAGCTACAGATTACCCGTAAATTTGTAGGCTGGCCAACTAGCTCTCATTTACCATGAGCACAAGGTGGCACTTGCTCAGGCTTCCACGACTATTTACTGGAGCTAGGAATTCCTCAGCTACATATAAACTAGATGTGAACCTGTACCTCAGACGTGGATCGACAAATCAGGGCAGGAACCAGAGTAGCAGCACATTGTGGGAGATCTCCCCCCCACCTCCCTCACACACTCACACACACACACACAGTCTTTCTGGAAAAAGTCCAGCCATTGTTAATATAACAAGAATGGTTTGCACATATCGACGTAACCTGGCAGCCAAGGAGAGTGGACTGGAATGCACATGTGTGAACGATGACAACTTCACTGTACTAGTCAGTGGGGGCAGTAGACTCCCTGAAGTGAGCATGTGCACTGTGTGGCTATTGTATTCAAAATGACTGAGATAGTAGAACAACGAATCTACATCAAATTTTGCATTAAGCTTGAACATTCCTCTGCAGAAACTATCCAGATGATTCAGGAGGCTGTAGCTATGGGCACCTGGTGCCCACTCATGCATCACATCTCATGCAGAGTTTTTTGGTGAAACATCAAATCACCCAGGTGACTCGGCCCCTCCAGCAGCCTGGATATGGTGCCTTGCAACTTCTGGCTTTTTCCAAAACTAAAATCACCCTTGAAAGGGAAGAGATTTCAGACTGTTGATGAGATTCAGGAAAATATGACGAGGCAGCTGATGGCAATTTGGAAGAACTATGTGAGGTCCCAAGGTGTCTACTTTGAAGGGGACTGAGGCATCATTATCATATGTACAATGTTTCTTGTATCTTCTTCAATAAATGTCTCTATTTTTCATATAACATGGCTGGATACTTTCTGGAGGGATATATACATAAAAATAAAATCTATCCCTACTGCTAGGCTTACAACTACTGATATTTCTTCCACCAAAAACTAAATGATCAGCCCTGACTGGTGTGGCTCACTAGATTGAGTACTGACATGCAAACTGAAAGGTCACCGGTTCAATTCCAAGCTAGGGTGCATACATGGGTTGTGGGCCAGGTTCACAGTTGGGGGTGTGCAAGAGGCAACCAATCTATGTTTCTCTTGTACACTGATGTTTCTCTCCCTCTCTTTCTTCCTTCCTCTCTCTCTAAAAATAAATAAATAAAATCTTTAAAAAACCCTAAATGACCTTTGATTACTTGTATATTTAACTTTCATTGTTTATCTGATATCTTATAATACTGAAAAAACACAAATTCCTAATGTGTAATATGAAATAGATATATACCTCAAGGGTATTTAGTGGAGCTGACTGAACCTGTATTTGTACTCTTCTGATTACATGTCCTCATTCAAGTGCAAAGGGGACACAGAAGCACAATGGGATGAGCAGAGCTCCTTGGAAGTCTTTCTCCCATTTCTGAAATTTTAAGGCCACAGCATAGAAATACAACCCTGAAAAGCATGTGAAGAGACAAAGGGTATGAATATTCTGCTTATGAGGATGTTGAACTGCTATAAGAACAGAGGGGTATAAGAAAAGGAGAAAAAAGAACATTTGGTCTACCTTTAATTTATCAAGGTAACACTCCTTATTGAATCATATTAACATAAACTAATGCAAATCAGAAAAGTTACCATAAGTTTTTGGAGAGAGACTATAAAACTTCTTGACAATTCTGGCCCTGCTGGTGTGGCTCAGTGGATTGAGTACTGGCCTGTGAACCAATGGGTCCCAGGTGTGATTTTCTGTCAGGGCACATGTCTGGGTCACAGGCCAAATACCTAGTAGGGGGTGGGAAAGAGGCAGCCACACACTGATATTTCTCTTCCTCTCTTTCTCCTTCCATTCACCCTCTCTAAAAATAAACAAATAAAATCTTTTAAAAAATTCTTGGCAATTCTGAGGCATCTCCACCAGCTGTTTCACGTTCCTCTGTCATGTTTTCTGAACAAGAGCTAAAGGCTAATCAGCTGTAATGACTTAGGCAGATAGTCTAGTCTCCTTTCAGTATGGTGCTAGCTGTTAGATGTTGCTGTACTTCATTTTTTATGTATGATTTAGTTGAGTTTAATAATGCAAAAAACTAGCATATTTAGTGTTAAAATTAACAACAATCTTGTAGAGGCCTTCCCCCCCACAATCACTGCATAAACTTAATTAACCCTAATTTATGTAGAGGACAAGAATTGTCTCATTGTTACCTGACTACCACCCTACTTCTATCCTAAAGTACTCTGATGTCCAGAGGAATGCAAAAAAGTATAGTGAGCTCTTGTTAGTTTCTGTCTCTAAAACACCATCCTCATTTTTCAACATAACACCCACATTATTCTCTTGGGGATCCATCCCATTCTCAGTCCACATACTTAAAAGGGGATAATCTCCCTTTTGATCCAGTGATCCTACAGCTGTGATTATATCCTAAGAATCCTGAAATTCAAAAGAACTTATGCAGCCCAATGTTCATAGCAGTATTACTTATAACAGCCAAGTGCTAGAAATAACATAAGTTCCCATCAGTAAATGAGTGGATCAAAAAACTATGGTACATTTACATGATGGAATTCTATGCAGCAGAAAGAAGGAACTCCTACTCTTTGTGACAGCATGGATGGATCTGGAGAGTATTATGCTAAGTGAAGTAGGCCAGGCGGTGGTGAAAGACAAATACCATATGATCCCACTTATAAGTGGAACCTAATGAAAAAACAAATGAGCAAAACAGAACCAGAGGCATGGAAATAAGGAACAAACTGACAGTGATCAGAGGGAAGCGGGGAGAGAAAGAAGGGAACAGGGAAAGAAGAGGTCTAGTCAAGGGGTCTAGTCATGTATAAAGGACCACGGTAATGGACAACAGGATGGGGAGAGAGCAGGGTGGGTGGGGTGGGTGGCAGGGCAGGGAAGAGCAACAGGAAAAACTGGGACAACTGTAACTGAACAACAATAAAAAATAATAAAAGGAGATGACCTCACCCACTAGCTTCAGGAATGGGCATATGAATCTGGCCTGACCAAAAAAAATACGGCATTCTCTGGCCAAAGTGACTGATTCAGGAGTGGGCACAAGACCCTAGCAAGGCCTATGAGATTCAATAAACATTCGCTTCAGGCCTCTGCCTGAATGTACAGAACAGGGTTCTCTTCTTTCCTGCTTAAGTTGTTAGGCTGGTTAAGACATAAACGTGGAGTCGCCACGTTTCTACTATCTAGAAATGGCCTAGTCTAAAACTAAGCGAACATATAGGAAAACAGATATGAGAGATGGAAAGAGTTTTTTCAGTTATAAAAGACAACAGATTCCCCTATATTGTGTAAGCAAGTTTGAATTGGTTTTTAAAAACACAACTAAAAAGAGTTCAGTTTAGTACAAAGGAGATACATCACTAGTACCATCCACAGAGAAAGAAGTATAGTTGACCCTTGAAGAACATGGGGTTGGGGACCCAATCCTCCATGCAGTGGAAAACTCACTTATAACTTTAGAATCTGCCAAAACTTAACTAATAGTTTACTGTTGACCAGAAGCCATACAAAAGACATTATAGTCAGTTAACATGTATTTTGTATGTGTTTTATATGATATACTGTATTCTTATATTAAAGAAAGCTAGACCCTGGCTGGCGTATCTCAGTGGATTGAGTGTGGGTCTGCGAACCAAACGATCGTGGTTTGATTCCCAGTCAGGGCACAGGCCTGGGTTGCAGGCCAGTTCCCAGCAGGGGACTCACGAGAGGCAACCACACAGTGATGTTTCTCTCCCACTCTTTCTCCTTCCCATCCCCTCTCTAAAAATAAATAAATAAATAAAACTATTTAAAAAAAAGCTAGAGAATATTAAAAAATAGTAAGAAAGAAAATACATTTACAGTATTGTACATATTAATTGAAAAAAATGTGCATTTACGTGCATCAGCACAGTTCAAACTCGTGTTGTTCACGGGTCAACTATGAAAGTAATAGAGAACATATGACAAACAGGCTCTTAAGAATATCAAGAGAGAGGAAGGATAAATGGCATTACTTCTCCTTTTTTGAATACTATACTGGTTCATATGGAGCTAGCTTCCCATTACATTTATGTATATTTTTATTATTTTTCTTTTTTGAAAAGATTTTATTTATTTATCTTTAGAGGGGAAGGGTTAGGGAGAGAAATATCAATGTATGGTTGCCTCTCGTGCATCCCCTGCTGGGAACTGGCCTGCAACCCAGGCATGTGCCCTGACTGGGAATCGGACGGCGATCCTTTGGTTCACAGGTCTGTGCTCAATCCACTGAACTACACCAGCCAGAACCATTTATCTATATTTTTAATAGGATTTATAACTTTCTACATTGTATTCCTAATGCAGATCTACTGTGCTAGAATGTGAGCAACCGGAATACAGGTTCATATCTGATTACTTTTTCTCCTGTCTGGCATTATACATCATAATCACAAAATCATAAATAAATATTTATTGAATGATTCAGTCTTACGTGTAATTACTCCTGACCTCATAATAGCAGCACCACAAACCTACTTCAAGGTAAAGGTTTTACTATTTGTCTTGGATTGCACTTGGAAGGTCAAGCCAGACACTTGTCTCTATGGTATCTCATTATATATAGAATAGAGAATAGAAACAAATCTGTTGTTATCTCTGCTGTGTGTCTTTTTGAAAAACAGAAAGGTTTTTGCCTAACTCATTACCCTCATCTTTTTCATATGGACTTCAAAACTGTGCAAAAACTATTTTCATGGAGAAAGGGTTAACATCATATAGCTACTTATAGAAAAGTTTTTACAGGAAGAGGGAAGATTAATTACTTGGTGAGAACCTTTGTGGAGATGCCAGTCTAGATTTGTTCGGTGGTCTCACAAATGTAAAATGAGTACACAGTGAAAGGCTGGATAAAATGGGGCCTTGATATTTTGTTTTAAATTCAACATCACTGGTAATTTATAGTCTGCTATTTTCAATTGCCACACAAAGATATAGAACTATCCTACTGTTAGCCTTTGGGATAGTACAATCGTTAAATCTTTAGAGCTTTTGGATTTGATTCTTTTTTAATATTGTCCTTAAACATATGTTTCACTTTGATAACACTGCAAGTCTCTGCACCTCTAATAGCTGTCTACTTCCATCCTACAAAATACTCTCACAATCCCCTAATTCAACTTTTTGTTTAAAAACAGTACTGTTAATCTCCTAAGGGACATTATTAGTCTTAAAGAGGAGAGTATTCAAATGTTTTAACATCAGACTTGGTATTGCTTTTAAACAAATACTTGGAGTACTTTGTAAAACTGGGATTGTCAAAATCAGGCTGTACTAAATCACCAGTAAGGGTCCTATCCTGATGAGTGATACATACATCAAACAAAAAAAGGAATTAAAAAATGTTCTCATTGTTGTATGTTCCACCTAACAATCCTTTCAGGCCCCTCTATGTGCCAATAGATCCTTCCAACACATCAGCAAGCTAGGATATAATCAGGCAAAAAGCAAGCAGTATTCTTTCCTGGGTCCCATTTTATTTCAGGAGGGCTCCCATGTGAGGCCAAAACAGTCCATGACAGAGAGTAAACACATCCCTACTCGGGAGTGAAAAACTGATCCCAAAGAGAAGATCCATCACATATAAGCGTCTTCTGAACCTAATTGCTGAGGGAGCATAAAGTAGAGTGCCAGCTAAGTTTCGAGTGGTGAAGTGATCACTTATGAAATGTCAATACCGTGCCACATGTTTTCAACTCATTTGTGTACTACGACTCCTGTTTAATGTCTGGCATCTGGTTATCTGTTGTCCACTCTTAATATTTTTAGTCCTCCAGGTTCCATAAGGGCGTGGAGGCAAGAAGGGAGACCCACCCACCGGGTGCACGTTCTGCAGAAAGGAAGTCACAGATAATGTAAGGCCAGTAGTATTCCGGCCTTTTCCAGGAGAGGAATGGCAGAGTGGGAGAGACGCCAGAGCTGGGGTTCGTCAGGAATTCCCAAATCAGACAGGGTCGAAGTTCATGAAAGAGAGGGTCAGTGGTCAGGAAAGCACAGGACAAGGAATTCGGAGAGAAGAATGCAGAGGCCTGAACTTGCGTTCGACCAAGAGAGAAAATTTCACAGCAGACTCGACGATCCCCTCCCCTCAAGCTATTTGCTTTCTTACCAGAGCCTGAAGGGCCAGCAGCGACGACACACGACAGTCTCACTGGCCAAAGAGTTCCCACTTCCGAGTCAGCCAGGCAACCGGAGCTTACGTCATGATTAGGCGCCAGGACTTCTGGAATCCCATCAGCGCGCCGGAAACAGGGTGTGCCACCCAACGCGCGGAACTGGCCCGCCAATACGCCCACGGCGCAGGCGCCACCTGGCCCGGGCGGGCCGGGGCGGGCCGGGGCGGGCCGGGGCGGGCCGGGGCGGGCCGGGGCGGATGTGGTTGGAAGTGGCTTTGGGTTCCTTTTGGGGTACAGTCCCGGGTGTTCGGAACTTAATGAAGTGTGAGGAGCGTTCCTGGCAACCAGTGTACGGCCAACATATATGACTTCGTGGTCCCCTGCACTGCCACAATTTTTCTGGGCTTCTGCTTTCGAATTTTCCTACCGTCGTATGGCTTTTGAAGCAGTGTCTGTCTCTTCACGAATTATTATTAGCTGTGAAGTAGCAACAATAGCAATAACAAGCATAACAATAACTGAGAAATTTGAGCTCTTATTGGTTGCCAGGCAGTATGGTAAAATGCGCCATTAAAAAATTTTTTTAATTATTGTTTTTCATTTTCAGTTGACATACGCCATATTAGTTTTAGGTGTACAACATAGCAATTAGACATTTGTGTACCTTATGAAATGATCACCCCTATGACACCGTACATAGTTGTTACACTATTATTGATCATATTTGCTATGCTGTACTTTACATTCCTCTGACTTTTTATAACTGCAAATTTGTGCTTCTTAATCCTGTTCCCTTTTTCACTGACTCTCCCAACCCTCTTCCCATTTGGTAACTATCAATTTGTTCTCTGTATGTATGAGTTTCTGCTTTGTTCATTTATTTTTATTGATTTTGAAAGGAGAGAGAGAGAGAGAAAGAAACATGGACTTGTTGCTCCACCCACTCACACACACATTCATTGGTTCTCCTTGTGTGTGCCCTGACTGGGTATGGAACCTGAACCACAACGTTGGGTTAGGAGATGATGCTCTAACCTACTGAACTGCCACTCCAGAGCCTTTGTCCACTTACAAAATATGCTATGTTCGATTGGATTTCAGTTGTCTTATCTGTAAGGTGGAGATAATAACACAACCTATAAGGTTACTTTGAGGTACACAAAAGGGAATGGAAGATGAATATTTTTCAAGAGTTGAAAGCACTGTGCAAATAAAAAGATAATTCTAAGAATGAGAGAAAATATTTGAAATCATGTACAGTAGTCCCCCTTATCAACAGCAGGACTCATTGCAAGACTCCCAGTGGATAGTACCAAACCCTATTTATACTATGTTTTTTCCTCTACATACGTAACTATGATAGCATTTAATTTATAAACTAGGCACAGAAAGATATTAACAATAATAACTAAAAAATAGAACAATTATAATAATATGCTGTAATTAAAATGATGTGAATATGTCGTCTTTCAACACATCTTGTACTGTACTCACTTTTTCACCTAAAGGAAGCACTGTATGGCTTCTCTTTGGCATATCTGAATTGCAAGCATCACTATTCTTGTGTTTGGGGACATTATTAAGTAAAATGAGTGTTACTTAAACACAAGCACTGTGATAGCAAGAGTCCATCTTATACCTGAGATGGCTGCTAAGTGGCTAGTGGTGGGGAACTTCTACAACATGGATACACTGGACAAAGGGATGATTCACATCTGGGCAGGGTGGAGCAAGAAGAAGCTGGATGGCGCTGGATGGTATGAGATTGTATTATGCTATTCAGAACAGCATGCAGTTTAAAATTTATGAATTGTTTATTTTTGAAGTTTCCATTTAATATTTTTGGACCACAGCTGATCATGGGTAACTGAAACTGCAAAAAGCAAAACCGCGGATAAGGGAGACTAAATATCTGATAAAGGATTAATATCCAGAATACATACAGAACTCAATGAAATACATACATCTACAACTCAACCAAAAGCCAAATAGTATAAAAATGGAACACAAGTGTTTGTAAGGATGTGGAGAGGTAGGAACCTTTGTGCATTGATGATGGGTATGTAAAATAGTGTAGCACTTTGGAAAAACTTTGGTGGTTCCCTAAAAAGTCAAATATAGAATTACCATGTGATACAGTAATTCCACTTCTGGGTATATACCCACAGAATTGAAAGCAGGGACTCAAATAGATACTTGTACACCAGTGTTTGTACTAACATTATTCATAATAGACACAAGGTGGAAACAACCTGAAGTGTCCCTCAACAGGTGAGTGGATAAACAAAATGTGGCATATACATACATTTGACTATTATTTGGCCTTTAAAAGCCTGAGATTCTGTTATGTGCTACAACATGGATAAACCTCAAAAACATTATGCTATGTGAAAGATGCCAGGCAAAAAAGAACAAATATTGTATGATTCCACTTACATGTGGTACCTAGAAAAAACAAATCATAGAGTCAGAAAAGTAGAACGGAGGTTACCAGGGGCTGGGGGAAGGGAGTTATTATTTAATGGGTAATGAATTTAGGATAATGAAAAAGTCCTGGAAGTGGATAGTGGTGGTAGTTGTCCAATATTGTGAGTGTACTTAATGCCACTGAATAGTATACTTAAAAATGGTTAAAATGGTAAATTATATGTTGTGTATATTTTTAAAAGATTTTAAATTAATTTATTTCTCTTTAGAGAGAGGGGAAAGGAAAGAGAAAGAGAGGGAGAGAAACATCAACGTGTGGTTGCCTCTCACACGCCCCTTACTGAGGACCTGGCCCGAAACCCAGGCACGTGCTCTGACTGGGAATCGAACCAGTGACCCTTTGCTTTGCAGTCTGGTGCTCAATCCACTGAGCCACACCAGCCAGGGCATGTTGTGTATATTTTAACACGCACGGTGCTGTGTAATCTTGCTGGACCTATCTTGTTCCAGCATTGTTCTAGTTCCTAAAGACACAGTAGTGAAAAAACACAAGTCTTTTTCTTTGTGGAATTTACAATCTGGTAAGAGTGGAGTGGTAATATAGCATTTAAAACAGTCACAGGGATGTAAAATACAGCACAGAAAACACAGTCAATAATACTGTAATAATTACGTATGTTGCCAGGTACATACTAGAATTACTGAGGGGATCACTTTCTATGTTATGCAAATATCTAATCAGTATGTTATACACCTGAAAGTAATGTAAGAGAATATTGACTGTTAACAGTAATTGAAAAATAAAGTCAATTTACACTAAAGTCAATTTTACACTAAAATCAATGAGCACAGATAGACTATTCAAAAAATAGTTCTGGAATAACTGGGAAATTGTGGTTTAAAAGTTAGCCAATGTATTATTAGATCTTCACACTAAAATTAATTAAAGATGGATTAAAAATTTAAATGTATAATACAAAACCATTAAGATGCTAGAGGAATTCATGGGAGAGTTGCTTTTTGCCTTTTCAGGTGGTAGGTGTTTCATACTCCATTCTCATTTTTCAGTATTGGTCTTGTGATGTGTTCTACATTTTAAAAATAATTTGTGTTTCAATTACAGTTGATGTGCAGTATTATATTAGTTTAAGGTGTACAAGTGTGATTAGATGTATGTATAACTTACAAAGTGATCACCCTGATAAACCTAGTGCCCAACTGATATCATAAATAGTTATTACAGTATTACTGACTATGATGTATTTTACATCCCTGTGGCTAATCTGTAACTACCAATTTGTATTTCTTAATCTCTTCACTGTTTTTTATTTTTAAAGTATATTTTAGAATACAGCTTAATGATTATGCTATTAGTTTTCCTCATTTTTTCCTCCCCTTTGCCCTGCACCCCCAACCCTCCAGCATTCCCTCCTTTAGTTCATGTCCATGGGTTAAACATAAGTTCTTTGACTTCTCTGTTTCCTATATCATTCTTAACCTCTCTCTGTCTATTTTATGCCTTCCAAGTTTGCATCTTATTCCCTATACCTTTCCCCCATCATTCTTCCCCTCCCCCTTTGCACTGACAACCCTCCATGTGATCTCTGTTTCTGTGATTCTGTTCCTGTTCTAGTTGTTTGCTTAGTTTTTGTTTTTATACGTTCACCGTTGATAGTTGTGAGTTTCTTATCATTTTACTGTTCATAGTTTTTGATCTTCTATTTCTTAGATAAGTCCCTTTAACATTTCATGAAATAAGGGCTTGGTGATGATGAACTCCTTGAACTTGACCCTATCTGAGAAGCACTTTATCTGCCCTTCCATTCTAAATGAAAGCTTTGCTGAATAGAGCAATCTTGGATGTAGGTCCTTGCATTTCATGACTTGGAATACTTCTTTCCAGCCCCTTCTTGCCTGTAAGGTCTCTTTGGAGAAATCAGCTGACAGTCTGATGGGAACTCCTTTGTAGGTAACTGTCCCTTTATCTCTTGCTGCTTCTAGGATTCTCTCCTTCATTTTAATCTTGGGTAATGTAATTATGCTGTGCCTTGGTGTGTTCCTCCTTGGGTCCAACTTCTTTGGGACTCTGTGAGCTTCCTGGACTTCCTGGAAGTCTATTTCCTTTGCCAGATTGGGGAAGTTCTCCTTTATTATTTGTTCAAATAAGTTTTTCACTTGTTGCTCTTCCTCTTCCCCTTCTGGTACCCCTATAATTCAGATGTTGGAACGTTTAAAGATGTCCTGGAGGTTGCTAAGCCTCTCCTCATTTATTTTTGAATTCTTGTTTCTTCCTTCTTTTCTGTTTGGTTGTTTCTTTCTTCCTTCTGGTCCACACCATTGATTTGAGTCCCAGTTTTCTTTCCATCAGTATTGGTTCCCTGTGCATTTTTCTTCATTTCACTTATCATCACCTTCATTTGTTCATCT